>PVLC010013568.1:0-41373 GCA_004027655.1 Graphiurus murinus | reverse complement strand
CACACACACATACGCGCACACACATGCACACACACATTCACACATACGCACACATACACATACACTCAGACACACACACACATGCACACACACACATTCACACATACGCACACATACACACATACACTCACACACATACACTCAGACACACACACACTCATACACTCACACACACACACATACGTGCACACACATGCACACACACATTCACACATACGCACACATACACACATACACTCACACACACATTCACACATACGCACACATACACATACACTCAGACACACACACACACATACACTCACACACACACACACACATGCACACGCACATACACGAAGCTCCTCCGCCTTCCACCCAGGTCAAGTACAGCCGGTGTTTGCGTTCCTAGCTTTAGCACACCCCACCCCGCTTCCCCAGTCCCGTCTGGGATTCCCACGGCAAGGTGACCTCAACTTTGGGGCACACAGACCGGATATTTGAGTTTATTCCCAAGCAGACCCGTGGTCTCCCAAGTACTGGGATTACAGACGTGAATCACCAGGCACAGCTTAGTTAAATCATTCTTATTCCCTATACACACATACTTATTAAAAGTAACAGCCATGTCACCAAAAAAAATTAAAAATCATTTTTCAATAAATTATTTGACATAGTTTAACAATATAAAAACATTAGTTACAATTTTTCCAGAAAACATATCCACAGAACTTTGCTACCTCTAATTTACAAATTTTTCCACTAAGTGGAAGTTTCTTTTTTCTTTTTTCTTCTTTTTTGGTGCCTATGATTGAACCTAGGGCCTTGCACATGCTAAGTACTCCCACCGCTGAACTACTTCCCGGCCCAACGCCTCCTTTCTGACCTACCACTTAGCAACTAAGAAACCCTGAGCCGTTAGTACATACGCCAAAACCACCCCAAATCCTAGCAGGATATCCCCCCTCTGGCATTACTGATCCCCAAATCCACTTCCAGAATGACTTGAAGACGTCGCTTCTTCGCCTGATACTGTTTGAAAACGGTCATCTAAACATTGACTTTGTGCTCCTAACTGCAGGCGCTAACACCCACACGGAGATTGGTGGAA
Source organism: Graphiurus murinus (assembly GCA_004027655.1). Taxonomy (NCBI): domain Eukaryota; kingdom Metazoa; phylum Chordata; class Mammalia; order Rodentia; family Gliridae; genus Graphiurus; species Graphiurus murinus. The sequence continues at coordinate 40,283 of PVLC010013568.1, read as the reverse complement.
AGACTTTGGTAGCATCTAATTCACAGTAAAATCACAATGCCATTTCCTGCTTCGTTCCCTTTCTGACTTCAAAATGCATTACTTGCAAACAGAAACTACCCTCCTTAACCCGAACACCACAGCACTGTTTAGTAAGCCACGCACCGCACACGGGGCTTTGCGAAGCTCGCTCTGCCGCGTTTGCTCGAGGGGCAGGTACACGTTCTGTCTTGCTCAGCTTTTTTGTCACTGTGACCCCAATACTCCAGAGGAACAGCTGAGAGAAGGAAAGGCTTATCTGGCTTGCGGTCTCAGAAGTTCAGTCCCGGTCGGCTAGCCACGAGGCAGAGCCATCACGGCAGCCGCTCACGGCGGAGGAAAGCTAAGGCTCACGGCAGCTGCGAAGCTGAGAACAAGCCAGAGACGACACCAGGGACAGATGTCGTCCCCAAGGCCACACACCCAGTGTCCTGCCTCCTCTGGCCACCCCTGCCACCCACAGACAGCACCCAGAGTCACTCCAAACTGCTACCCATCGTGGAGTTACCACTGACAAGGCGGGAGCCCCAGTCATTTCACCTGTGGACACTTCTGCGTTGCCAACACCTGAGCTTTTCTGGGGGATATTCCGAAGCCAAACGAAACAGTGGTAAGAGGAGCAAGGCAGCAACCACCACTGCTCTCCAAGTCCTTACAACTTAGCAGAGAAAAAAAGCAAGGAAAATGGCTGGTAACGATTAGGAAGCCATCACCGATGGGGCAAAATGTTCTTGTGCAAACGAAATACACAGAAAAATGCCAACGAGACAGTGATCCCATGAGGGAAGGTGCGGGGAGGAGGCTCTGGGTGCTGGGCTCTGGGCTTGTGTTCCAAACAAGTGCTCACGGGGGGGGGGGGGGGGGGGGGGACAGGCCCCAAAGCAACCTGAGCCTGCACTCGGGCAGGGAGGGCGAGTCCAAGCGCTCCTCGAAGCCCCTGTCGCCTCAGCTACCACACCTGCTACGGGGCAGGAGAGCTCGGGGTGCCAGGGCTATCAGCTTGGAGAAGGATCCAGTTTGCACAGTCAGAGCGTGAGAATAACTCGCTTCAACTCTGCTGTGAGGCTGAACTGGCTCAGCCTCCTGATCGGAGCAGTCTATTTTATTACCATCCTTCTAAGGTCAAACTTCAGAGTTTGCAGCACCATGCAGGACGCGGCATCCTCTTCACGCAGCGGGCGTGCTCGTCAGCACTTGGACGGGGCCGGCATGCCTGACAAGAACTCCTCACGGGCGGAGAGACCCACTTTGGCCCCGGCGTCGGAGGATTCGGTCAGTGGTATGCTGGCGCTAAGGCAGGACCACTGCGGTGGAGGGACATGGAGGAAGAAAGCTGCCAGGCTCCCGGGCTGGGACGGGAACTCGGAGTCGAGACACCCTTCCAGGGCCGGCTCATCCTGGGACTGGCTTCCTCCAATACTGCCCACCCAGCCATCTTGGATTAATCCACCCACAGGCAGCACCTCATGATCCAGTCACTTCTCCAAACCCCCTCTGGACAGCTGAGACTCGGGGACATCGCGGGCCCGCTCTCTGAGCCGCTCCTGGCCGTCACCCCTGCCATCTTCCTGAACACCTCTTCGTCCCTGGCGCTCCTGGAGTGCGTCTGTTTTCAACCTTACCTACACTCGCTCCCCAGTGGAGACTCGACAGACACAGGCACGGGGTAGACGGGGGGGGGGGGGGGGGGGGGGGGGGGGGGGGGGGGGGGATCCGAGCAGGGTGCTCCGCGACTGGCTCGTCTACACCTCCGGCACCAGCAGCCTGTGCCCCTGCGTGGCAGGAATTCAAGGCTGTTCTAACATGAAAGATCACCTTCATGTCCTTGATGGAGAAGGCGTCCAGCTACAACACCCATCCTCGACAGGCAGGTTCGGCAGGACAGCGATGCCGACTGACAAAGGCCTGTGGCAGCGATTAGAGGGGGCGGCGACAGACCGAGCCCTCCACCGGCCTCTCCAGGAAGACCGGCATGGGGCCACCCAGCTCGCTGGGGTCTTTGGTAGAACCGTCCCAAGTCCCTCTTGCCCGGCTCCCCGCATGGCTCACTGCGACACTCAGGACACCTCTCGGTCACATCCGAAGACACAGGAAACACTCCTGCCACAAGACAGTGCAGGCATGAGGTCACGTTTTCAATGACCAAGGTCTAAGCAGTTCTGAGGCCAAATCTAATAGCCTAATCTTTTTAATTAAATAAAGGTTTTTTTTTTAAGGTTTTCAACATCTTTAGGACATGGCTATTAAGAGGACTATAAGCAGCTGGGTGTGGTGGCACATGCCTGTAAACCCAGTACTTGGGAGGCTGAGACAGAAGGATCACAGGATGGAGGCCAGTCTCAAAAACTTAGCAAAACCCTCAGAAACTTAGCAGGACCCTGTTTCAAAATAAAAAAGGGCTGGAGTGGAGCTCGGGAATGGAGCACCTATGAGGTCACTCCCCAGTACCAAAAAGAGAGTGCTGTAAGCCAGGCACGGTGGCATTGGCCTGTGACCCCCAGTGATTTGAAAGACTGAGGCAGAAGGATCACTTGAGGCCAGGAGTTCAAGGCTAGCCTAGGCAACATAGCGGGACCCTGTCTCAAAGAAAAGTATACTCTAGAGGCCTTGGGGCTGAGGTACTATGGGATTCCTCCCCACAAACCAACCAAGTCCTCAATTAACACACATAGGGAAAAACAATTCTGTAACAATTAACAAAACAGACGTGGCCACTGACGGTACTTGCGGGAGAAACTGGACCCACAATGTACAGAAAACAACCTCTTTGTGGTTGAATTTTCAATGGCCAAGCCAGCTCATCCATTCATGAGTCACCAAGGCCGACTGACAGGCATTTGTCACGAATATTCGGCGTGTGCGTGTGCGTGTGCGTGTGCGTGTGCGTGTGCAGGGCCCAGGACGGGCTCTGGGTGCTCTCCGTTCCCCCTGGGGACATGGCCTCAGCCCTTGCTCTTTGGTTGTCATTACAAATCTTTCCAGTCATGGAAAGTGGAAAAATGTAGCTAAGTATATCTTGGTATTTCAAATAAAGTCAAGAAGACAGAGGGGGGAAGAAAAAAGTACATGAAACAAAAAAGCAAATAGAATTTGAATAATCTGTGTTAGCTTTGGTTCCCTTTTTTAGCCAGAGCCAAAATCTAGGGAACCGAATCCAACATAATCTTTCAAACCAGGTCATTCTAAACAACAGTTTGACTCTATAGCCATGTTGGAAATTCCTTCCTATGATAAGTAGGGCCAAATAAACACCAAAAGCTTTAGCCTGGCAAAAAATCAAAGTTAAAAGGCAAATGTAAAAGACAAAAATAAATAAATAAAACGGTGAAGCGATATTCGCAAGTTTTATCATGAAAACTATTTCCCTAGTAAAGTGCTTCTGGGAACCCATGAGAAGGAGGTCCAACCCTCCACAGATGCAACTAGCTCTTGTTATCACACGGCGGATGCACAGCTTCCTTCGTAAGAAGAGAAATGCAAACTGAAACTGCATTTAGATACCATTTCCACCGATCTGGAACTCCAAAAACCGTGGTCACAAAGTCCATCGATGAGGATGTGGTAAACAGGACATCTCCCCCACCGCTCACCCCTGACTCGACCCCACCACCAACCCAAGCTGCACCCTCGTGTCCGCACCTGGCAGCACCGGTTCTGGGCACTTACCTGGAAAGTACCCTTGCATGCTTATCAACTGAAATTAAGTGAAATGAAATCTGTTATTCATAGTATTTTGTTTGTGAAAGCCAAAATTTGCAAGTAAATCAAATGCCATTGGTACAAACCCATTTAACTCAATGATGGCACATAAATTAAATGGGACACCAGGCAATTAGGAACGAGGTGGATGGGTGCAGGGGAGGGGGAGTAAGGACGCTCTCTATGCTAATGTGGACAGATCTTCAAAACCTCTCAAGTGTAAGAGCTTGGCACAGGGACATGGATATGCATTCTTAATGAATGGGGGACAGTGATGGTTAGTCATATATTTTCAAATGTGTTAGTAATATATTTTCAAATATTTTAAAGTGTGTTAGTAATATATTTTAAAATGTGTTAGTAATATATTTTCAAGTATTTTTATAAACATATAAGTGAATTCTAGAGAGATACACAGGGAACAACATAATGAAAGGACATGGTGGATAACAGCAAACTTTTGGGGCACTGACAGTGAACTTAGGGGCATTCTACATCCAAGCCACACCCCCAGCTCTTTTATTACTTTGAAACAGAGCCTCTCAGTAAGTTGTTGAGGCTGGCATCAAACCTGTGATCCTCCTGTCTCAGCCTCCCATGTATTGGGATTACAGGCATGTGCCACCATGCCCTGCTGCAGTAGACTTTTGAATGAATGATGTTTAATAATTGATTTTACTTTTTGAAACACGTGACAGTATTATCTAATTAAAAATAACAACAGATTTTAAATAGAATCTGATAGCTGTCCATCTTTCTTACCAAACTCTTTTTTTTTTTTTTTTTTTTTTTTGTGGTACTGGGGATTGAACTCAGGGGCATTCTACCTCCGAGCTATACCCCCAGCCCTATTTTTTATTCTTTATTTTGAAACCGAGTCTCACTAAGTTGTGGAGTGCCTCAATAGGTAGCTGAGGCTGGCCTCGAACCCGGATCCTCCGGTCTCAGCCTCCCGAATGCTGGGATTACAAGTGTGCGCCACCACGTCCGGCTCTTTTACCAAACTCTTCATCAGCGAGCCAGGCATAAGACGTCAAGCTGACCTTCCTCACGTGGTGTTTAGCCTTTTCCATCCTCAGGGAATCCTTACTATCCTGGCAGCTCTGGGCCTAGACGTCCTCTATCCGAAAGTCTGGGTTCATGGCAAAGAGTTTTAGGAAACGGAAACTACTCTCGAATGCGGTTTGAAGCTGAAGTGAAGGCATGCATTCTGCTAACCCGGCACCAGGTTACTCGGAATCTGTGTGGCGCGAGGCACCGAGGCGTAACCAGATGAGAACAGAGGTGGATCTCCTGGCTCAGGTCTCCACACCAGCACTTTTCCAAGGGGCTCACCCACCGCCTGTGTTCTAGAAACAGGCTGGGGCTCCCTGCAAGGAGCACCACGTGCACCGCCAGACTCCCCGCAGACGCCGCCGACCTGCTGGCTCCAGGCAGTGCGGCCACTCGAGGGGCTTGATGGGAAATGACTCTAGGATCCTGGGAACCTTCACAGGAAAGGATGGAGCTGGAGACTCCGCATCCCAAGGGCCGGCGCGGCTTCCCAGGACCTGCGGCAGCTGTGGTGGCGAAGGCGAGTCCTGGCAGGAGGGGAAGTTCCGAGCCAGGGAGAGAATGAGAGAATTTCCCGAGTGTCCCAAAGGCAGAGGCCAAAAGCCGATCTCCTCATCTGAGCAGCTTCCCTTTGGAAAGACGTCTCTCTCACTCCTTGGTTTGCAAACAGGGTCCACGATGGCTTTCTCTCAGGGCGAGAAGGTGCCTGTGAATCGAATGCTTGTTTTCATGTTTGACGACTACAAACTGCTTCTTACGCATGTTCCCAGCCGATCCTGAGTACAAAGAACTCTCCTGAGCATTTTCTAACACTGGAACTCACTTTTCTGGGGGGGGAGGGTGGGGTGGGAGGAGAGGGGTGCTGGGATTTAACCCAGGGGTGTTCTACCTCCAAGATACACCTCTAGGCCTTTTATTCTTTATTTTGAAACAGTCTTGTTGAGTTGCTGAGGGTCTTGCTTAATTGCTGAGGCTGGCCTCAAACCTGCGATCCTCCTATCTCAGCCTCCCAAGTACTGAGATTACAGGTGTGCACCACCATGCCTGGCTTAGAATTCGCTTTTATGTCTATTACAAGTGCTGACAATTTCCCAGTTTTTGTAGTAACAATCTCCCAGCTAACCCACATCAAACCAAACTACAAAGGTAAGCACAGCTTTTACTATTCTATACAATGGTTGCCACCCAAACAGGTAGGTAGGCCATCCTAACATCAATTATGGTGTAAATGTGTGCAAACGATCTGAGACCCTGTTTCAAAACAAAGAAATTAAAAGGGCTGGGGGTGTAGTTCAAAGGTAGAACGCCCCTAGGTCCAATCCCCAGTACCAAAAAAATAAAAATAAAGATTTTTTTGGTGTACAAACAGAAATTTCTCGGCAACCATTAAAACTATCATTTTCAGGTGGCTTTATAAGCTCCCCTATCAATACCCTCTAGCAGAGAATACTCCAGAAGGGGCACCGGGCGGCGGAGAAGGCTCCCACTCCACAGCTCTGCCCAACCCACGAAGCGCTGGGGCCTGAGGAGGGCCACCGACGTCTCTGTGTCAATTTCCTCACTTGTCATTAAAGCATTTTGCTTATTTCTGACAGCACCGGTCCCTTCCTGTTCTAAAGAAAGAATATAATCTGCTCTTCTAGGGTGACACCTATATTTGAAGATTTGAAGCCACCACAGACCTCATCCTCGTGATGACAAAACCCCTGTAGATTCAGGATAAGCAATTATGACTTTATTTTTTTTATTTATTTTGTGTATGTGTGTGTGGTATTGGGGATTGAACCCAGAGGCATTCTGCCTTCAAGCTACACCCCAAGTCTGATTTAATTTGGAAACAGGAAGGCATGCACCACTGTGCCTGGCTTCCTGCAACTGAACTTAATTACATGATTTCATTATCTGTTCAGAGATGGTAGAGGGGAAACAGAAATCCTAAGATAATCAGTCCACTACGACTGACTGAGAGGAAAGCCGCCAGCACCTGCGATGGGCTGCAGTCTGTCCCCAAGGCAGAAGCCGCCCAACAGCGGCCTAGAAATGATGAAGACCCTCCTTCATGTCACCTCCACAACGCTGACACGAGCACACCAGGACCAAAGGGATGTGGCAGGGAATTATAAGGACTGCCAACCGTGCTCTGCGGCTCCAAAGACTGTCAAAAGCAGGTAACTTTGCCAAGACCTGAAGCAGTAATTGCAGGGAGCCACACTGGACAGCTGGGGGCCACACTGCCTCGGGGGTCACCCCATCCCGAGCACCCCCACACCAGGAAGGTTCCAGATCTCTCACTGATGGTCTGAGCTCACCAGAATTCCCGAGGAAAAAGTAGGGGAATCTGGATATCAGGATTGTTGATCTCCCACCACACACAGGCAGAGGATTGCTGCCTTAGTAATTGCAAAATAAATGATCTGTGTAATAATCAGGAAAGGCACCCTTCCTTCCTTCCTTCCTTCCTTCCTTCCTTCCTTCCTTCCTTCCTTTCTTTTTCTTTTCTGTGTGCATGGGGGGGATACTGAGAACTGAATGAAGGGGCATTCTACCTCTAAGCTACATCCCCAGCCTTTTCTTTTGTTTAATTTTGAAACTGGGTCCTCCTAAGTTACTGCACACTGACCTTGAACCTGTGATCATCCTGTCTCAGCCTCCCAAGGACTGAAATTGCAGGGATATACCATTGTGCTCAGCTAAAAACACAATTAAAAAAAAAAAAAAAGGATTGAATGCTGAAGAATGCAGGGGAAAATTGTATTGGTCATGAGATGACACATTCTAATTCCTCAAAAGCATGGCTTTGTTAAAATTCAGGAGGTTTTAAAGATAGATCACATTTACATTGAATGAGACCTCAAGGCTCCTGGGTGCTGAGATCTCATTGCTAAGACGGGGTCAGCTAGCCGGGCGTGGTGGCGCACGCTTGTAATCCCAGCATTTAGGAGGCTGAGACTGGAGGATCCAGGTTCGAGGCCAGCCTCAGCTACCTAGTGAGGCCCTCTGCAACTTAGTGAGACCCTGTTTCAAAATAAAGAATAAAAAAATAGGGCTGAGGGTAAAGCTCGGAGGTAGAATGCCCCTGGGTTCAATACCCAGTACCGAAAAAAAAAAAAAAGACAGGGTCAGCTGTGACTGCCACCGGTCTGTCTGCACAGGGCAGTCTCTCTCCACCATGGGGAACAGAGGGCTGCGCTGTGCCCGGACCCCATGCAGCCGTCTGCGACTCGGCGTCTCCTGCTACACAACTGAGGCTGGTGAATGGGTTTTGCCAGGACCAATACTTTGTGGTTTCAATCAGCAAGTACTCAATAATTACTGAATGAATGAATGAATGAATGAATGAATGAATGAGAGAATGAATGAAAATGTAAAATCTAGCCATCGCTTTTGCCCGAGGACTCCCTCTTGGTGCATGTGCTCTGCTCCGGCTTCAGTGTTAATCCTTGGGTTTTCTGGAGCACAAGGGACTGCACTCGGTTGGAGAAGTGTACAGATGTCAGCTGGGGCGGGGCTAGGGGCGAGGCCCGGGCTGGGGTCTGGGGGGTCATGCAGACAGCTATTCAGCCTCTGGGGGGCTAGTGCACAAAGACTCAGAAGTCCAAACTCCATTCAGTCTTAATAAACAGTCTGTTTTACTTTTGTTTAGTTTTCTATTGCCCATAAACAGAAAGTTTCTCATAGTTCAGTTACCCCAGGAAGTTGAAATTCCCGTGAGTTCTGGCAGGAGGACGGCGTGAGGCCCTGTGCTGGGGCCACTTTCCCTCGGGGAGTCCAGGTGCAGAGCCGGGTCCTCCCCCCTCCCCTCGCTGGCCACCGTGGTCCTGTATCATTTGAGCAATATTCTTATCTAGATGCAGCTGGGCCGTGTATCTGGCCCAAGTATCTTGGCCCAAGTAGGCCAAGTAGCCGGTCCTGTCATCAACCCGAGTGTCCTTTGTTATAGACCTGAGATAGTTTTAGTGTAAACAACTTGAATAAGGACAAAATAATTGAATTGCAACGCCCTCTTGCCTTTAAACAGATATGGAATGAACAAGCCTTTATCAGTGCAATTTTGGTGAAGCTGATGAAAGACGGCTAAAGGAGATGGGCTTACTCACCTGAAACTAAGGTTGTGCAGGTGCCCATTTAACCCTGTTATCCTACTTATGTTTAACTAGACAATTGTAACTTGTATTACCTTAAAACCCCACAGATCCACAATAAGATTGCTACGGAAGTAAATCCTCTGTTCAAAATGTAAAAGCAATATGAATTGATAATTATGATTATTCCCCTTCTACATTTTGCATGGAGTAACCACTTTGGAGATAATGATGATAGTGTCTGGTCATTTATCTGATGGTTTCTAGGTCTAAATGAGGTTTTCTGAAAACCCAAATTATTAAACGAAAACTACTCACACAGGTATATTTTTGCCTTAACCCCTTTGCCTCCTTTAGTACAAGGTTGTTGACATTTTCCTCTGCATTGAACCAATTTCAGCAGTATTTTCTTAATTGGTCTCCCATTAATTATTCTCAATTGCAGGAAGCATGTATTAATTACTGGCATTTTCCCTGAAATAAATACTCGATTACCCAATTGAGTATGGGGTCTCAGCTCACCCCTCGTTTAATAAGTGCTCCTCTCCCCTCTCACCCACCCGACGCTCCACGGGAAATCAGAATAGTGTGGTAGTAAGAATCTGGGCACCCCTGCCCCATGCGCGAGCAGCTCGTGGGGAAGGAAATAAGGGCCCACGTGACAGTGAGGATGAAAGGAAGAGGAAGCAGGAGCCAAGGGTGGATTCTTTATCTATCAGAAGAACGCCCTGCCCTGCCCCCGCCCGCCCGCCCGCCCGCTGCCCGCCTCCCGAGAGAAGCTGAGCGGCTCTTCTTACCTGCATGTCAGATCCGGCCCCGGGATGCGCAAGGAAAACCTGCTTTACCTTATCCCCTCGCCACGTAGTAAAACGATCACAGGAAAACAACACTGAAACTCTTCCAATTACATGAAATTCAAGATGCTATATATGTATATGCTTTGTTTTGCTTTGTTTTCGTGGTACTGGGAATCAAGCCCCGGCCTAGACACTCGCTCTACCACTGAGCCACACTCTCGGCCCAGAAAGGGGTGAAATTCTGAAAAGTGGAACAGTTATAGGAAGAAGACAAGCTACTAGGTTGGGGGTTTTGAAACCGGGGTTTACGGCCGAATGAGACCAAAGGGAAGGTTGGCTGTCCTGGGCTCTACGATCTTCCATCACTCTTGAGATGACCCCTGGGGCGAGCGAGGGTTACCACAGCCACGAGGTGTCCCGATGCGGTCGGGAAGTGGCAGCTCAGGGGCACCACGGCAGGACACGGAGACTGCGGCTGAGCGCAAAGAATGCAGACGACTGAACACTAAAAACGCTAACAAGTGGTTTTTGGTGTGTGTGTGTGTGTGTGTGTGTGTGTGTGTGTGTGTGTGTGTGTGTGTGTTTGTACTGGGGATTGAACCCACAGGGCTGTCTACCTCTGAGCTACACCCCTCAGCCCTTTTAATTTCTTAGTGAAGCCCTCTGCAACTTAGTGAGACTGTTTCAAATTAAAGAATAAAAAATAGGACTGGGGGTGTAGCTCAGAGGTAGAATGCCCCTGGGTTCCACCCCCAGTACTGCAAAAAAAAAAAAAAAAAAAAAGTCTTCATTTTGAAACAGGGTCTCGCTAAGCTGCTGAGGCCGGCCTGAACCTGCTCTCCCTCCCAAGTACTTCAAGTACTAGCATGTGCCACCAAGCCTAGCAACAACTACTTTTTTGAGAGACAAAACCTTGACAACACAATAGATTATCATTATACTAAAATAAAGATCATTATACTATGACAAAAATATCTAGCCAGGTGCAGGGGTGCACGCCTATAATCCTAGCTATTCCAGGCTGAGGCAGGAGGATCACGAGTTCAAGGCCAGCCTGGACAACTTACTGAGACCTGCCTTAAAATGAAAATTTTAAAAAGGGCTGCAGGTGTAGCTCAGTGGCAGAGCACTTGCATAGCGGACGCTAGGAAGCCCTAGGTTCAATCCCCAGGACCACACACACCCAAATCAGTACAGCTACTAAGCATAAGATGGAAGGAGATATACTGAGACTTCACACGCCTTTCTCTTACCAAGTGTAAGATGTAGTGAGATATACTGATACTTGATATGCATTTGTCTTACCAAGCATAAGATATAGTGAGATATACTGAGACTTCACTTGCCTCTCTTACGTGGTCTGCATTCTTGGGGTGATAGTACCATCGGCTGAGGACCCTCCCATCCTGACCACCCGGGATTTCCTCCGTTTCCCCAGCATCCTTCAGCCTCCTGAGCAGACTCACTCTTTCCATCTGAATGGGCTCCGCCTCCTGGAACGCCACGCCAGCTTCTCCTTCACCCAAGACTGAAGCCAAAGAGGCATTCTGGAATCCCCCTGCCCCCGCCGCCTCTGCCCACTATCCAGATCCCTTCAACCTCGTCTCTGTCACGCGGCTCAGTCCCGGCCGGCGACCTCTGGCCTGGGACGGCTGCTCGATATTGTCTCGGGCTGACCTCTCCACTCACGCCTATCCTGCCACTTCCCAGACGCGACGTCCCTGAACACACTGTCTAATGACTCGTCTTCCCGAAGCCTGGACAGTCCTCACACCCACCCTGCAGGAAGCCGGCGCGGCCTCAGTTGCCCTCTGCTTTGGCCTTCTCTCCAGCCTACCTGCCCCTCACCGTCCTCCCCAAGCATGCTGCGTGCCTGCTGCAGCTGCCACATCCGCGGTACAGGTGGGCTCGCTCACGCCCAGGCCTGAGTGCTCGCAAAGCCCTGCATGGCGGTGGCAGTCACGCAGCCGTGTGATGTGACTGTACTAAAGCCACAAAGCTGTACAATCACACACGGTAAAACAGTCTTCCGAGACAGCCGAACCACTTCCTGCTTCCACCAGCAACACACCAGGGTCCCGACGCCTCTGTGGTGGGTACATTTCACCACTATTTTTTTTCAAGGATAGGAAGAAAGTCTGAGACACAATTAAAGATAAAACAAAATGTTCAAAGTTGTTCAAACTATCACAACAGTAAGTGGCAACAAGTTCTTTTAGTGATGATTTAAACCTGCCTGTGTGTCCCTCCAAGCACCAAAACACACTTTGCAGACCTCCCTGGGCCCATGAAATGACCTTTTCTCAAATGATTCAAGAATACCGGCGCCCTTCCTTGATTTTATGAAATCAGTGGGGACGACAGAGACGAGGAAGGAGGAGACGGCCACGTGGCCCAGTAGCCACAGGAAGCGGTCTCTCGCCCGGCACACCACCGAGTAAACGAAGCCCTACCGGAAACCACGAGTGCCAAAGCATGGTTTGGCACAGGGACGAGGTTAATACAACAGAACAGAACCTGCAAAACAGGTAGCAGCTTTGGAAGTTTTGACAAGCAAGAGGCTGGGGACGCTGTTTAGTAGCAGAGGCTTACCTAGCGCCCCTGAGGCCCTGGGTTCAGTCCCTGGCATTGACAAGAAAAAGGAGGGGAACGGTAAATGTACACGTGGGCCACAGCGTATTTAGGACGAGGTCTCCCCGCCCAATGTCCTGTCTCTAGCATGCTGCGCTAGGTTCTGCTCTGGGAAGCTGAGGATTTTCATATAGAATATCCTCCAGAAAAGCCCCTATGTGGGCAATGCAAAAATACTCAGAGGTAAAGTGGCCCCAGTCTAATCAGTAGATAAATCCACCGAAGGGTTAATAAGATGAGTGGATTCGCTGGGTGACACTGCAGTAGGCAAGTGTCCTGAGGGTGTGGCCTTGGGGACTGTCTCTGTCCCTGGTCTGTGTCTCTCTCTCCGCTGCAGGACTGTCAGGAGCTGGGCAGCTTCCCTCCCCACCCCTGCCGCCATGATGCTTCTGCCTCAGAGCTCGCCGTCCGGGAATGAACCTCCGAGGTCACGAGCCAAATAAACCTTCCCCCCTACGCTGTTCTCGGATATTTTGGTCTCGGCGATGAACAGCTGACTAATACAAAGGCCAACAGGAGTGACCATGGCCTTCTTGTTCCTCCAACCACACTTGTGGGCTCCGCTCCTACAGATTACGAGCCCTGTGCAGTGGGAGCTGTCCAGGGCACGCCCTCCAGAATGAGCGCTTGGCAGCTCCAACACTTTGTATCCGTAAATTCTCTAAACACCTCCTCGGCAATCCAGCCTCTAAGCAGGGCTGACTTGGCCAGACTGAAGCTATCACAGCGGCCCCAAGACCACAGCGTGCTGGCAAGCGGAGATAAAGAACTCACTGAGGTTTTCTCCTCTGTTGCCCTCTGGACAAGTACGCGGCCTTGACTTCAGTACCACAGCCACCAGGTTCCAAGAAAGACCCGGGGAAAGGTGTGTGGAGAACCAGGGCCCACCAGCTCCAGGGGAAGGAGGAGGAAACGGTTTCCCACACGTCAGGCTGAGCCCACACGGCCCCGGCACCTGAGTGTAGCAAGCATCTCCGAGCCCTCGGCTCACGAAGCTAGCCTCGCATCACCAGGCAGCCTTTGGCAGAATCGCAGCCAACAGAAAGCAAACACTGTGGGAAGCTGGAGTAGAAAGCGGAGAGGAAAGGCCCAGCTGACACTCCCAATGTCTTCTCTGTGTCGTCAGGTCACACAACCTGTGACCAAGTCACTGCCCTCCCTCTGTGGTCACCCCTCATCCTGCCCACCTCCCCTCCGCCCACTCAGGACGCGTCCACTCCGGCCACAGCTGAGTGATTTTTCCAAGTCAAATGAAGCTCACACCCCAGGCTCTCCTGCAAACACTCCGGAACCTTCCAGGAGGTGAAAACCCAGCGGGAATCCCGAGGGAGCCTGGTGATCTCTCCCAGAGTGGCACGACTTCAAGGAATTCAGATGCCCCGGCCCCTGGGCGTAAGAACACCGGCGGGTGGCAGCTCTGCGGCCAGCCCCTCACGCTCCCTTTCAGAAGACCTAGAAAATCGACTTGTCAAGAATTTTAGGAATCCACAAGGACTCCTTTGGAAAGGGTGGCTGGCCGTGCGCCCCAGTGACCTCGGGACGGCAGGAGGAGGTCACATCCCCCGCCAGGCTCGGAAGTGGCGGCCGCCTGGCAGGCAGCATCCGTGAAGGTCGTGCCCTCCCAGCGGCTGCCCTCGCAGATGCACCAGCGGGACTGGACGGGCACCGCTGAGACTCCATCTGTCACAACTGGCACGGGCTGCCACACGCACGCCACCATGAGGACTTGACCTTGGCAAAGCCCGGTTTACATTGAGTGCTGTTCATCCAGTAACACTCTGCGGGAGCCAGGAGGCAGGAGGACCACGCCGCACAGGTGCGCCCCTCCACACACGGGCCAGACCCACGAAGCCAAGCTGCTGCCGAGGAGCCAGAAAAAGCAGTGCTATTTCTAACCTCCTGCACTACGGGAAACACACACCCCACCACGCACCCCGGGCACTCCAAAGGGCTTATTTTTAGACTCTTTCCCCCACATTTCCCCACCCTAACCTCCCCCACGAAATTTCAGGCAGAAGATTGCTAGCTTTTTAGCAGTTTAACAATACTGTTAGGCAGCCGCAGATGAGGTCTTGAGTGCACCTGAACTTCAAGCAGGCGTGAAAGGTGTCTTCGGATAAGATTCCACACGTCGACCAGGGAAAACAATGCGATCCCAAAACAGAAGAGAATCCAACCAACAGGCAGAATTCAAGAAAATTCCCCAGGTCCCAGGCCGCAGACGGAGTAGCGAGTTTCTCTTCTGAGTGGTGCTCCGGCCTGTGGGCTTTCCTCTCTGTACTGCTCGTTTTCCTAATCCAACCTCTTCACAGAGGCGGACACCTTCCGACACCCTGACTAGGTTTCTCTTCTCAATACTACCTGTGAGGTGTGGGGGAAAGAGGGGTCCTGGGGATTGAACCCGGGGGCGTTCTACCTCAGAGCTACACTCCCAGTCCTTTTTGTTTTTTTTTATTTTGAAATAGGGTCTTGCTAAGTTGCCAAGGGCCCTGCTCAGTTGCTGAGGCTGGCTCATACCTGCAATCCTGCCGTCTCAGACTCCCAAGTACAGGGATTACAGGCGTTCGCCACCGTGCCCAGCTTTGATGCCGCTTTAACCCTGAAGCTGAATGTGGGGAAAGTGTTGAGATGGACCTTCAGCCCCTAAGTACACTGACGATACAGAGGTGGAGGCTGAGACGGGCAGGTGTATGGGCAGGAGGATGACCGAGAACCTGAACGAGGCTCCAAGAAGTCTTTCAGAAGCCAAGGAGGCTCCCGGACTCGGACGCCCAGGCTCTGCCCCAGGACTCGAACGCTGCAGCCCCAGAGCTACCTCCCTGAGGACACCTGGAAGGCCGTTTCTCCGCAGGTGGGAAGGCTGGGAGCGGCCTCCAGGTGACCCTCATGTGGAGGCAGGCTAACACCCCGGCAGTCAGGCCCCCAGGTGCACGCTAACACAGAAACACAGAGCCAGTTGTTTCTGCTCGATCCTGTGTTCATGATTCAGTCTGTTTTACTGGACAGCACTAACGCTGTCTCTGTACACACACCAGCTGACAAGAGCAGGACTCCAGGTGCCAGTGCCAACAGCAGGGACCAGCCTCCTCCACGTGACGCATGCTTCTCCAAGACTCCTCCAGGCTCTTCTTTGGTTTTTCCTTCACAGTTTTAAGTTGGACGCCAGAACAGGATGTTCAGATTAGGGGTGCACGGCCTGTGGCTGGGGTTATGTTGACTGCTGAGCACCCCGCACTGGAACCCCTGATCTCACACGGGCTCCCGGTCCCCAGCATCCGCTAAAGACCTTAAAGGAAGCCAAAGGAGAAGTGGACTTGTCCCCAGCTAAGTCAGTCTTTCTGCTGAAAACCAAGCAGATCTATCTGACGCTGACTAGGACGAGCTTAGGAAATCAGGCAGAGCGTGAATTAACAGCACCTACATCCCAGTAGCTGCATGTGTCAGCAGCTCAGGAGCGCCGCGCCACCCCCGGCTCCAGCAAGATGCCCGTGAGACCCCTTAGCAAACCTCCTGCGTCCTAACGCCCGCCAGAGCTCAGCAGCTCCTCCTCCGGCTCACGGTTCCTAGATAACAGCTGGCCACTTTGGGATGGAAAGTGATAACTAGCATTGTACTGAGCGCCTCCTGTGCGTCAAATGCTGAGTCTGGCCTCTTCGAAATAATTCCACAAGACACATATTATCCCCCTAAAGGTTAGAAAAGCTGAGACGCAGAGAGTCGGACTTGTCAGGGCCACAAAGTGAACAGGAGCAGCAGGGCTAATTCAAGGCAAAGTCTGTCTCCTGCAACCTCAGCTTACGAAAGCAACCGACTAAGGGTGGGCCTTCAGACTCCTCAAGGATGTCGACATTTCCAAAAAGCGTTTAACGGCAACCTGAACATGGAGACCCAACGCCATTTTAAAGCCAGGTCCAAATCAATCCACTCGACAGGAAGCGAGGCAGACCTGTAGTGGACGCCAAGCTGGGGTCTCGAGCTCGGAGCACAGAGCTGTCGTGCCACCCGTCCACTTCATCAGCATGGAGGAATGCCTCAGTCCAGCTGGGAGCTCACAAGAAACACAGTGGGTACAAACTCCAGGACAGTCAGCTGTAAGAACCTACTTTAAAGGTGTGAAAGTTCTTACACACCTCAGAACCCAAGCCTGTGGTTGAAGACGACCTGAGTACAGGAGCCGCCTGCGGCGTGGGAGCCGGCACACGGCCGGTGAACCGCTCTGCTGGGGGGAGACGGGAGCTTGGCATCTGACCTGAAAGACACGTACGCACAGTGCCACACTCGAGAAAAAAGATTTCCATTGCCAATTTCGAAAGTTGCTTAAAATAGCTGACAGAATGAGGTAATCCCATATAAGGAAGAAAATCAGAGACTTATGTAATTTTCAAGAAGTTTTTCTTTTGCCAAAATTTTGTAAATCAAGTTTCCCAGCCCTTTGGGGCCCCAGGCTGGTGGTGTGCTGAGTTACTTGGTAAAATTTGACTTGAAGATCTTTAGTTTGGGAGAAGACCGTATTTGAGATGAAGAATGGAAAGGAAACCATAGCCACATAACTTTCACAGGCCCTGGTGGGGACCAGCGGCCGCCTCCCTCTCTAAGCTGGCCGGAGGTGTGCCCAATCGTGAGAGAAGAATGGGGGCTCATCACTGCTCCCCACGGCAGCAAAGATTAGGAATTCTCACCCAGCTGTCCCCCACCGTGAGTAAAGGGGCCTCAGGAGCACCAGGAGGTGCGCCCCGTGAGACCCCATTGAGGGCCCCCCAAGGTTTAAATCACTCTGGAAAGCAACACCTTGGACCACACTCATCTCAGCGCAGAGAGGAGCTGTGCCCGTGCTGCGTCAGAATGCTGGGGTCCCGCCCGCTACTCAGCACCCTCGGTGCAGGAAGGTTCCAAACTGCAGAAGTCCATTCAAACAAGGTCCTGAGGCAGGAAGCACGCTGGGCCCTCCCATCCCCACCCGCCTCCTCCCATCCCAGTGCAACCCTAAATAAGAAGGCTCCGCGCACTGAGGCCCTGTGGGCTTTCCAGCCATTTGTTTCCCTTGTGCCCCCAGCAGGGCAGGCGTGCAGGCAGGAGGAGGCAGCAGCGGAGGGGAGGGCTGCCTTGCCCTTGCAAAGCTGAGGCTCTGGTAAAGGATGGGCCATCGCAATGAGCGCACCGCCTCGATCACTGAAAATTTAGGGGAAGAGTTACACCTCGTATTTTATAG
Organism: Graphiurus murinus; assembly: GCA_004027655.1. Lineage (NCBI taxonomy): Eukaryota > Metazoa > Chordata > Mammalia > Rodentia > Gliridae > Graphiurus > Graphiurus murinus. The sequence goes on along the minus strand of PVLC010013568.1, from coordinate 22,794 downwards.
ACTCTCTTACCTTCCTGGAGGGTCTCACATATTTCCACATTTGATATTTGCCATCAAATGACGCCTGGTGACTCTAGTCACTTAAGAGCTGACAAAACAGAGGCAGGGAGGAACACAGAGGTGTGGGCAAGCTGGGGGCTCCTGGTCCCCACCCACCTGCGCTGGCTCTGAACTGGGCTCTGGGCCTGCGCACTCAGAGGTGACCAGAACGCTCACACGGGTGTCTTCTAAGTTTCTGCTCACAGGAACCCCGAGTCCCAGGCACCCCGAGTCCCAGCCACTTCTCCCCACCACCAATAAAGAAACACACGCACAGCCGCACACGCATGAAGCCAAATGCAGGCCCTCGGGAGGCAGCCCCCGGGCACGGCTGGCTCTGTGGCACGTGTGTCTTCACAGCATTGAGCATCGTCACAGGGAAGAGACCGGCTCACTCACCGCTCAACTAGACGGAGGCCGTCATGGGCACCTGGACGCGGTCGGCAGCGGGAGTGTGCTGTGGTGCACGTGGCGCCTACGCTACAGAAAGAAAAACACGGCATTTCAGTGATGTCAGCGAACAGGGGCTTCGCTTTTCTCAGTCTGTCTCCTCCCAGCCCCAAGTCCCAAACACTAGTTAAGGGCTGTCACAATACCGGCACGAGTACCAGAATAAATGAAAGCAAAATGTGAAGATAAGCCTGGAGTATCAAAGGGAGGGAGAGGGCGCCTCCGCAGGTCCTGGAGAGCAGGGTGCGACGGGCAGAGGCGAGGCCTCCGGCGCAGCTGTCCCCACCGCAGCCGCCGTGCACCCTGTCTCAGGGTTCTCGCTTGCTCCTCACGAGAAGCCAGGAACAAATACCGAGCACCGTCCCTGCTGGGCTGATTGTTGTTCTTAATTCAGACATCCTAACTTACTGTGGAAGACCATTCCCCCCTTTTGGGGGGGAGGGGAGTCCTTGCACACGTTTTTATTTGGTATCAGGGATCTAACCCCAGGGCTTTATACGCGCCTGGGCAAGTGCTACACCCCCAGACCAGAAAAGACCATCTTCTTTCGGAACGGTCCAATTCCCTTGAGACGGCGACCCCCCACCCGCCCACCTCCACCTGCGAAGGGAGGCTGGGCCAGCTGCGTTCTGTTCCTGCCAGAAATGCAGGTCTAGTTCTGTGCGCTAATCAAGCAGTGGCTCCAATGCAATGCCGGCGACCGTCTGCACGGCTGTCTTCGCCAGCTCTCTGTCCCGTTAGTGGAGCTTCCTCCCCTTTGGTGGTCCAGATTCCGTCCAGCCTACACCACCAGGCAGGTAGGCATGCTCTTCGAGCATCATGGCGTTCCATGAGCACCACACCTCCTCAAGGGACCACCTCCCGCCTCACCTGCAATTTCAGGTCAACTCTGTCAGGCTCCCAGCACGCCGCCTGCCGATGTGCACGCCGCATTCCCGCCCAGCCTGACTGCACCACAGCTGTCTGTCTCCCCGGAGACCAGCCCCTCAAAGCATCTTCCTGCCACAAGGCCGGATTCCACAACTTAGTGAGGCTAAGTTCTCTTTGAAAATAAAAAATAAAACAGGCTAGGGGTGCAGCTCAGAGGTAAAGCAATTCTAGGTTCAGTCCCCAGCATGCATCATCATCATCATCATAATTCTGCCAACAACTTGAACAGCTTGCAAGCAGATTCTTCCACACCTGCAGCCCCATGAGAGCCTGAGCAAGCAACCAGCTGAGCGCGCCCAGGCCCGGAGTGACAGAAACTCAGTCAGTGAGCAGAGTTCTAAGCCCCTCCGCTTATGATCACTTGTTACATAGTGACATAAAATGAATACCCTTAAACTGATAACCCAGGGGTACCTAAAACAGATATGTGTATGCTGGGTGCACACGGAGCTGGCCCAGCCCTCCCTCCTGCTGCGTCCAGCCTGAGTGGACACACTTCTTCCCACTCAACCGTGAGATCCTTGTGGCTTTGCAGAGCCAGCCACTGGTGAAGCCTTGAACGTTGTTTTATATATTGTAAATGAGCCAACCCAAAAGAAGCAGGACTAGCCGGGCGTGGTGGTGCACACTTGTAATCCCAGTACCTGGGAGGCTGAGACCGGAGGATCTGGGTTTGCAGCCAACCTTAGCTATTTAGTGAGGCCCTCCACAACTAGTGAGACCCTGTTTCAAAATAAAGAATAAAAAATAGGACTGGGGGTGTAGCTCGGAGGTAAAATGCCCCTGGGTTCAATCCCCAGTAATACACACACACACACACACACACACACACACACACACACACACACACACAAAGCAGGACTGCCCATCTCGATATACTACAGTAGGAGAGGGCCATCAAAAGTGACCTCGACCTTTAAAACAGAATTCACAGCTTCAAAACTCATTTCAAAACAGGCGGGAGACCCTAACCTCGTGCTTGGGCCCTGGAAAAGGAAGGACAGGTTTCTCCACAGCTGGACAATTCGTTTAGCCTGGGAACCTGAGGCAGTGCTTCCTGACTACTTTTGCCAAACATTCTTGCTACTTCTCTGGCGTTTCAGTGTCTAACAGCTCAAGGTTAAAAACAAACAAACAAACAAATCCTAAGAAAATTTTAAAAGCAAGAATTTGTGGTTCATTCTTAATTTTCCATTTGCATCAATAAATCTTTCAGTCACAACCAAAATTAAAAACAAAACAAAAAAACCTGTGTGGGTCAAATGACCTGGCTCTAATTCTCAAATGACTTCTTGAGAGTCTTTTTCAAAAAATCCCTTAAGATTTTTTTTTTAATTTTTAAATTGATGACTTTAAATTCTTTTAAGTTTTTATTTAAGCTCTAAAAAAAAAAAAAAAAAAAAGCCAAGCCTGATGGTGTATACCTAGCTCCTCGGGAGGCTGAGGCAGGAAGATCGCTCACGATTTTGAGACCAGCCTGGGCAATATACTGAGACCATATCTCAAAAATAATAACAAAATAAAAGTTGAACACATAAATATATTCCATTTCTGTTACCCCCCAAGAGATAAATTATTGTTTTTCTTATGAGAAATACTGTGACTAAAGTTGTGTCTGATACAGATTTTGAAAGGGCTGATTTCAACAGGGGTATTTTTAAATAGTCAAATCAGTTAAATTAGATATAAGATGCCAAATAACTTTGTTCATTATAGAAACTTGCCCCACTCCCCTGAAATCGACGTCAGGAACTCATGAGATCTTCCCATGCCTCACGAAGCATTCAGTGAACAGGAACAGCACCTCACGGTTTACCCCCTCATGCTCAGCCTCTCGGGCTGATTCTCACCCCCAACCCAAGACAAACCCACAAAAGCAGTTCCATGACACGAGGTGGAGAATTTCAACAAACTCACCTCTCCCTCACAGCATAATTTCAACTCTCTTGGACCCGCAGCGTGGCTCCTCCCAGGGGGCGGAGCAGGGCCGCCACAGAATCGGAGGAAGGAAGCTCAGAAGGGAGCCAGGAGATGCTCAGCCCAGGTGGCGGCAGACCCGACACTGACGCCCGACTCGGCTTCCCCACCCGGTTCCAATCAACGAACGACTTTTCCCAAATCTCACGGAACGCAACTTAACACACAGTCCATTCCAGCGCTTCAGAGAAATAAGACGGAGCTGAACATGACACCTCTGCAAAGGAAATTAAAGCTTCGGGAGAACTGATCACGCTACAGGAAGACGCAGGAGCGGAGCCACAGAAAGGGCTGGACTGCCTCCCGAGGCTCAGCAGAGGGACGAATCCTCCCTCATGCAGTTCCCAAAGCGACTCACTCACCCCAAACCTTCCCCTGGGTGACACGTTCCTGCCACGTTTGTGACCCGGGGGCTCCTGGGAAGCAGAGCAAGAGGGAGAGCAGGTGGCGTTGCTGAGAATTATCACGGAGTGAGGACCTCCCAGCACCAAGGCTGCCCGAGGGATGGAGCAATCTACAATCGAAGGGGAAGCCCTGCGGAAGGCCGAGGATTCTTTTTCTTTCTCCCCAGTGCTGATAATGGAACTCAAGGCCTGGCCCGCGGGCAAGTGTTCTACCACCAAGCTCCACCCCCAGCCTGACACTTGCTCTTAATCTTCACAACATTCTCACTTCCTCTGTAAGGTAAAGGAAGGAACTTGTCCCAGAGAAAGGTTAAGAGAGAAACCTGGCCTCAGACTCGCTTCCTTCCTGTGAACACGATTCCCTCCTGCTGGTGATGGGGTCCTGGGAAGCAGAGCCACTGCAAACACAACCTAGCCTGAAGGCCGGAGAGCCAGCCCAGCCCTCCATGGAAACTATGACTCGGGATCGGAAAACCACAGAGCAGTTTCCAGAACGCTTAGTGTGACAGAAAGAGATTAAGGGGAAAACAAACAAACAAACAAAAAACAGAGGCATCCTTCCAAAAACCGTTCCTGCTTCTGTCATTTATCCAGAGATGTTGACGATGGACCCCCGTCCCCACCTCTGATGCATACCTGCGCCTTTCTGCCAGACACCTCTGCACGTGAACTTCAGAAAATACATGCGGACATTAATTTATTTGCTCAACCCGTAAACGCCACATCGTTTTTGCCCTGGTAATCTTACAACATCTTCGGGAGCAGATCCAGCACCGCGTTCTCTCGGAATGCTCTCAGCACTGACCACAGGTGTGCCTTCCCCGGCACCCAGCAGGGAAGCAGCTAGCACGGAGCCAGCCTCCGGGAAGCACAGGCAGCCATGGTGCCCCCCCCCCCATCTTAGCGCCAAAGAGCAGGAAGCCGCACCAGCCGCCTCTGCAGAGCCCAAGGTCCACTCCACTAGGCCACCCCAGCAGACTGACCACACAGGCTGCAGCTCCCGCCGGCCGCCCCACCATGACCTCGACTTTGACTGTTGGCTTCCTACCAGCCTCCCTGCCTTCACCGGTGCTCTTCGGGCTCAGGAGTGCGCTCGGCGGGGGCAGCCCCGGCCAGTCCCTGGCACTCGGGAACCTGGCCAGGAGAAACGAGAGCAATCCCAAAGCCAGACGCCGTCTGTCGGCTGTCTGGCTTAGACACAGTTTTCTTGTCCCAAAATAGAAATGAAGGGCCTCTTCAAGGCAGATGCAGCAGAGAAAGGTCCCGTTCTGCCCCCTGGACAGAGGGGAGCACTGGTGTTAGCCACAAGCCATCTCCTCCGGAGCGCAGAGGGCAGAACTCGAGGTCTTTGCTGGAGCTAGGTGAAATGCCTTGTCTCTTCAAAGCCCACTGGGCGCTTCCAGCCGACCCGGGCATTCTGATACCCCCCAGCTGCTCCACGCTTCCTCTGGTGCACACAACAGGGATGTCCTGGGAAATCTGGGGTAACATGGCGGGGGGGGGGGAGCGGGGGGGGGGGAGGAATCCGCTGGCAGGAAGGGCTCCTGCAGCTCTCCCTGCCTGCCGCTCCCTTCAACCAGTCCTTCGGTCAAGGCAAAAGCAGGCCACTGCTGGGTGTGGGGGTGCAGGCCTGGACTCCAGTACTTGAGAAAAAGGAGGATTGCAGGTTCAAGGCCAGCCTCGGCAACTTGGCAAAACCCTCAGCAACATAACGAGACCTGGTTTAAAAATAAAAAAGCCAAGAGTGGTGGCACATGCCTGCAATTCCAGTACTTAGGAGGCTGAGACAGGAGCACTGCAGGTTCAAGGACAATATAGTGAGACTCTCAGCAACCTAGCCAGACTCTGTTTCAAAACAAAAACATAATAACGGCTGGTGTTGTAGCATGGAGGTAGAATGCCCCTGGGTTCCATTCCCAACACCACAAAAAATAAAAATATAAAATAAATAAATAAGGGCTGGGGGTGTAGCTCGGAGGTAGAATGCCCCTGAGTTCTATCCCCAGTCCATCAGCCTAAAGCCAAAGTGCAGACAGGTTCCCTGTCCTTCCTGCTCCCCTGGCTTGGGCGAGTTAAGCAGCAGAGCTCAGAAGCCACCTCCTGACCCAGAGCCGGCAGCTCTGCCGCCCAGGGGTGCCCCGGCCAGCCCCCCAGGACTCCTCCCCCCATTCACTCTCGTCAAGTATTTCGGGCCCCGTGATGAAAACGCCAACTGAGGCACCTGCTCTTTTTTTTTTTTTTACCTCCTGTTGGGACACTTAATTATGAAGAATAACAATTAATTAAGAAGAAATCAAACATCGGCATATCCAGGCACTTGATCACCTCCAGGTCGTAATGCTGCTAACAAAGGCAGCCTGTGCTCAGCCCTTGCTCTGCGCCTCCCGGCACTGCTCGCCCGTCCCCTGGAGTAGCGCCCACCGTGGCCCTGGGGGGTGTTGTCATCCTCCGCTGACAGATGAGAAAACCAGAGCTTAAAGAATGAGTCTAGCCGGGCGTGGTGGCGCACGCTTGTAATCCCAGCATTCGGGAGGCTGAGACCGGAAGATCCGGGTTTACGGCCAGCCTCAGCTACCTAGTGAGGCACTCCGCAACTTAGTGAGACCCTGTATCAAAATAAAGAATAAAAAATAGGGCTGGGGGTGTAGCTTGGAGGTAGAATGTCCCTGAGTTCAATCCCCAGTACCACAAAAAAAAAAAAAAAAGAATGAGTCTAGCTGCTATAAGAAAACACCAAAACTGGTTTTGAACGCCAAAAATAAAAATCTTTATTTTATTGAACTCTTAAAATGTCACGTTAAGCTGGGCGTGGATGTACCTACTTGTAACTCCAGTACTTGGGAGGCTGAAACAGGAGGATTGCAGGTTTGTGGCCAGCCTCAGCTACTTAGTGAGGCCCTCTGCAACTTAGTGAGACCCTGTTTCAAAACAAAGAATAAAAAATAGGGCTGAGGGTATAGCTTGGAGGTAGAATGCCCAAGGGTTCAATCCCCAATACAGCAAAAAAAAAGTTACATTAAATATAGCCCCACCTTGCTATGGAGAGCTGCTTTCAGGTGCTGAATTCCCCAGCACTAGGAGGGAGCAAATAGTAAACGTCAGGAAGAGAGAATTGACCAAAGTGTGTGGCGTGGGAAGAAGAAACCTGAGCGCGTCAAGGTCCGCACCCGAAGCCGCTGACCGGCAGCTCCTGGAGCGCCCTCGAGTGCTGGGCGCTGTCCTGGGCCCAGGCCACACCAGCCAGCCGCGCAGAGCCCAGCCCTGGCTCTCGGGAAAGAGAAGTCTAGCGAGCACATAACCAAGCCGTCTGCTAGAAAATGCCAAGGCCACCTTGAAAGTGCAAGGGAAAGCCGGGCGTGGGGGCACACGCCTGGAATCCCAGCCCTAGGGAGGCTGAGACAGGAAGATCGCAGGTTGGAGGCCAGCCTCAGCAACCTGGCGAGACCCTGTTTCAAAATAAAAAAATAAAAAGCGCTGGAGGTGTAGCTCAGAGGTAGAACACCCCTGGGTTCAAGCCCCAGGACCAAAATCAAGAACAAACAGAAAGGCAAGGATATAGGGAGCACGGGGACTTGCTAGCGCAGGGTGAGGGAAGAGGGGCCGAGACGTGGCACTTGAGGAAGAACATTCCAGAGAGCGGCCCAGAGATCCCAAGGAGGCCTGGTGGCCAGACAAGGCGAGCGAGGGCAGAAGTACCAGAGCGACCGCAGACGCTGCAGAGGGTTCCTGGAAGGGCTGGCCTCTTAGAGCTCCCTCAGCGGGACCTGCAGGACGCAGGCTGTCAAAGACAGCAGAGGGAGAAGGCGGGCCGCTTGTCCCGTGGTCGCTAAGGTCTTCACTCTGGACACACGACAACACGCACAGATAGAATCCTTGAGAAAGTACACGTGAAGCCCCACCTGCGAGCTTGGAGATGAACTTTCTGGGCTCAGAGGACCTACCCCTGCTTTACTTACACACAGCCCTGCACTCTAATTGTTACTCTGAATCTGTCAGTGGGCTGGGCATGGTGGCGCACACCTGTAACCCCAGTACTTGGGAAGCTGAGACAGGGATTGCAGGTTTGAGGACAGCCTCAGCAAGTAGGGAGATTCTCATCAACCTAGTGAGACCTTGTTTCAAAATAAAAGTAAAATAGGGTTGGCGGTGTGGCTTGGAGGCAGAATGCCCCTGGGTTCCATCTCTAGTACGGCAAGAATAAATCAATCTGTCAATGGTATTGTATGTTAACTAGAATGGCTTAAAGAGCATAATATCCTGTTTTTCCAACATTTCTGAACGGTACAATGTTTACTGTCCATTGATATGATATGCATTCACTTGTTGTTTTGGTAAACTGAGCCAGTAATAAACATCTACACTTGATCATTCTTCACTAAATTATATGGACCGTGTTCTTTTAATATTTCCTCTAGTAGTCGTTCCTTTGTGCTTTGACACATTTTTAATGCAACATACACATGTGAATCTGGACATACAAGGATACATGCACACACACAGGACTCTGATATTTACATGGACGCACACACAGATCACAAGGATGACTTCTCTACGTTTCTGAACAGTGCCGCCTTGCCCTGTCTTCCATCGAAGGTGATTGTTTAGCGCCGGCTGTGATGTGCTGAGATGGTTTCATAACCAGTGCGTTCTGGCTGCAGAGAAGAGTAAGCTCGAGCCGACCAGCAAAACTTCAGGATGTCCTGCAAGTCGGCCCTTTCTAGCACAGCCCTGCAAAGCTCGGGAACTCACCGGAAGGCAGAAGAAGCAGGATGTTCTCAGCGGCAGCCAAACAGAACTCCCCCAGCTGTACTATCTGTGCAAGAACTTCTCAAACAAAGGCTGGTATCCAAAATTCTGAAAGAACTGCGTGAAAACACGCTCTGCCGCTCAAGACCCTGCCTGCTTTCGGTGCCTTCATGAATGTGTAACTGGCCACTCTGACAGGCCTGGCACAAGCTCGACTCCCACCTGGTTGGAGGCTGCAGGTCTGCAGTGAGCTCAAGGCCTCACTTCCCAGAAGTGGGAGGCCCCGCTGGGTCCAGTAACACGGCACAGACCGCCCTCGCAGGCCAAGGGAGCCCGCCTGACTCCCCTGTGCTTGCAAGTTCAAGACCAGGGGTGCAGGAGCCTGCTGAGGAGAGGTGCGTGGGTGACATCAGCATGCTGACAGGACTCCTGATAGAAAAGGCCACCTGGAGGAAGAGGAGCGCAGAACGCCCAATGGACACGAAAGACGGGGAGGAGGAGGACCCAGCGGGATGGGGCCTGGTACAGAAACTGACAAGCCATCCAGGGGTGAGACCCAAGGGAGCACCCACTGGGAGAAACTCCAGAGCCGCCAGCTCAGAGGGACTAAAAGCTCAGAGGGACTAAAAGCCCACAGGCTGGAAGACCTCCACCCATGTAGTCAGCCGCAGCCGAATTCCACGGGCTCATCTTCTGCCCTATTTTATTCGAAAGGATATAGATCATCTCCAGATATACCCGTTATCTGATACTTTTTTATTATCATTTTGTTTTCACAGGAAAACCTGATTCAGAGGCAGAAATCATAGGTTTTTCACACCTCAAATATGTTGTGTGTGTTTTTTATAAATATATAATGCTTATATCTCTGTATGACCTTCATGGTTTATCTGGAATATTAATTGTTTGACAGTACTTGGAAATTCACAAATGAGACTATACACCAAAATATAAGCATGAACTGAGTTCCAAAAGGTTTATCATTAAATGTTACTTAAAACATTGTCACCGGGTGTGGTTGGTGGCCCACGCTTGTAATCCCAGTACTTGGGAGGCTGAGACAAGAGGATCGCAGGTTCCCGGCCAGCCTCAGCTACTTAGTGAAGCCTTCTGCAACTTAGTGAGACCCTACTTTTAAATAGAGAATAAAAATAGGTCTGGGGGTGTAGCTCGGAGGTAGGTTGACCCTGGGTGCAACACCTAGTACCAAGAATATATGTGTGTGTGTGTGTGTGTGTGTGTGTGTGTGTGTGTGTGTGTATATATATATATATATATATATATATATATATATAGCGAGAGAGAGAGGAGAGAGAGAGAGAGCACCAGGCTGTGTGTGGTGGCACACACACCTGTAAGCCCAGTATTTGGGAGGCTGAAACAGGAGGATCAAAGGTTCAAGGACAGCCTCAGTAATGTAGTAAGACTCTCAGCAACCTAGCAAGGCCCTGCTTCAAAACAGAAAATAAAAATAAGCGCTGAGGGTGTAGAATACCCCTGGGTTCAATCCTCAGTACCACACACACACACACAAAAAAATACTGCCAGCATTCTTAAACTCAAGGAATTCAATTTTATCTGGTAATATATATGCTACACACTCCTACTACCTCATCAGAGCGTAAGGTGAGAACACCCCTCTGATGGTAAAGACGGTCACTGTCACTCAAGCCGTGCTCACATTCTGCTGGGTTACAAGTTTTTAGGAAAAGTACCACACTCCTCTTCATTCTACACCATTCTTAGAAATATGTCCCAGAATTTTTCCCCATGAGACCATTGAAAAATACCTATTAGAGTTGAAACGCTGCCGGCTTCAGCGGGTTAGCGGTAGACTACTGAACTAATGAGGTAAAATCAACTTGCAGAAAAAGAAACCCTCCACTAAGGCGGCCTTCTAGGACTCGGAGCCGTTCAGGCTTCCCCATTCTTGTGGATTTCATTAAACTAAGGAACCCGGAACACTGTAAACTGATTTGCTAGTTTCCATTCTGGCTGCCAGATTTCCACTTCTGCAAAACCAATGTCAATTAAAAAAAAAAAACACAGGAAAGCTAATCTTCTGATTCTTCACATGGTTCAATTTATTCAGAATATGGGGCAAAACGTTGGAAGACAAGAAATCAACGGCTGGCAAATAATGTCTATGTTAATTTATTGTCTTTATTTTTAAATCACTACTTTGTCTCAGAATCATTTCCTCCTCCAAGCTCTGGAAAGTTTTTCAAAGGTGGATCGTGCCAGACAATGCCTTGTTATAAGCCACAGTGTGGTTATTTTAAGGCATTTGTTTTACTACCTTTTAGCTGAAGGAGTTCTTGTGAAGAGTCACCCCAACCACTGACTTTGTTAAGAATTTTCCAGGTTTACACCACAATGCTGCATGGCTTCTAAACATCCAGGGCCTTGCTCTGCACGTTCCATTAGCCTGAAGAAGGCAACCTAATCCAAAGCTGATGGCAGAGGTGAGAGACAGGGAAGCTAACAAGGACAAGCCGGACACGGCGGGGACATCGACGCCACCCTAGAGGGAAACCCAGGCTCCAGGGAAGGGGGTGAGCTCCGCCGCTAAGTACTGGACAGGTAAACGAGCTGTTGTGAAAGCATAATATTTTGCATCTGCTGACTTGTTAAAATATTTCCCTTCTTCAGTGTCTTCCCTAATAAACTCAGTACGCATCTCAGTACCAATAGGAACGGCTCCCTGGGGGTCTTGTGGTTAGGATTCAGGGCTCTCTCAGTACCAATAGGCGCCGTGTTCTCAGACTCTCAGGTGAAATTAACCCTCACGTAGCTAGAATCCAAACTGCTAGGACATTCAAGTAACTGGAGTTTTTGTGAGCAGCAAAATCGGGGGTATAATTACCACAAGACGGTACACACCGTGTGACCAGTCCAGCTCCCAATGAAAGAGGCCACTGGGCCCGCAGGTGAGAATGCGGAACAAACAGAAAGACGCACCTTTGCCTCCGAGGAAAACCTCTCTCCACGCACATCTCAAAATCGCAAGAATAAAAACACTTGATAACAGAGTGCACTGGTCTGCCACATCGCCTGAGGTCACAATCCGGCCGGGCAGATAGTGGCTCTCACCATGTGTGGGCACTCCAGGGGCCTCGGGAAAGCGGCAGGACAGCGCTCAAATGTGGCTGGATGAGAACGAAGCAGAGAGGCAGCTGAGCGACACGCCACTCAAGCCCGTCCCCTTCACCTCAGAGCCGCAGGCAGGATCGACCCAGACACCCAGACTGCGGTCTCCCGATAAAGGCGAATCAGCATACACAGGCTCTGCCCCGACACTTCACAAAGCCCTAAGACGGTCCTCGTCCGTCTCCATCCCCCACAGCATGAGACAGCTGGAGTTGGTGCAGCCAGTTTTGTTTGTTTTTTCTTGTTTTGTTTTGGTTTTGTGGTGTTAGGGGTTGGACCCAGGGGCATTCTGCCTCCTAGATTTACCCCTAGCCTTATTTTATTCTTTTATTTTGAAACAAAGTTGCTGAGGCTGGCCATGAACCTGCAATCCTCCTGTACTGGGATTACAAGTGTGCACCACTGCTGACTGGTGTAGCCAGTCTTAAAATAAATAGAAAGTCTTGGTGTGGTGGCGTGGTGGCGCACACCTGTAATGGAAGATGGTCTCAGCTACTTAGCAAGACCCCCAGCAACTTAGTGAAACGGGTTCAAGATAAAAAATAGACAACAGGACTAGGGGTATAGCTCAGAGATGGAATGTTCCTGGGTTCAATCCCCAGTGCCAAAATAAACAATAGAACAGACCACTCTCCTGATAACTGCTAATGCTGCAGGCTTGTGTGCCTGCAAAAACACAAACACACAAAAGCAATTCTAGTGATCACAAATAGTTTGCAAAAGTACCAAATGTTTCTCTAATGTAAAATTACGCAGCAGAAAGAGGCAGAGAGAAGGAAGGAAGGGAGGAAGGGAGGGCGGGCAGGTGGGCATGGCTCTATGTAACTGTATACAGAAGAAAAGTACATTCTGTGTATATAAGTTTAACTGAAGACTGCCAAGCAATTTTTCAGAATTCTAGTCTAAGAATGTTTTCACTTCCCTCCTCCTCGCCACCAAAACCCAGGGCAGAAGTCAGCAAATGGTGTTATTACACACAGAGATTCTATGTGAAAGTGGATCTACAGTTCAGTCAACATAGAAGATTTGTAGTCTCGGTAAAGCATAAAAAAGGTCTGATGTAATAACATATACCTGTAATTCCAGTACTTGGGAAGCTGAGGCAGGAGGATCACAGGTTCAAGGCCAGCCTCAGCAACTTAGTGAGGCCCTCAGCAATTTAGTGAAACCCTGTTTCAAAATAAAAAGGGCTGAGGGCGTAGCTCAGAGGCACGACGCCCTTGGGTTCAGTCCCCGGCACCTCAGTAGAAGGCGCCGTGACTTGCCTCCGCTCGAGGCTGCCTTGAACCTGTAACACCCGGAAGGCAACTCTGAGATAGGATGGACCAGGCAGGGATTTGCCAGTAGTCTTGCCAGGACTCGGCTGCCAGGATGCCGGCCCCCTTCTCCTCCACGTGGAAGCTTCATAGTGTCCAGGTGTGAACACCACTTGGGCACTTCCTTCCATCTAAGTTGATCAGTTCATCAATTAGAAAAACACAAACCTTCTCAGCTAGCCTACTCCAGGCCCCGAACCGGGGGAGGCGGCCTCAGAGACCTCAGGACCATCCCGCCTCTGGCTACAGGAGCCTCTCACCAGAACGGAAGGGAAGCCGGCTTTGGCGCCTCCCTGGCCTTCTTGAGCGTGTCTCCAGATCAGATCCTGCTCCAGTCTGCACGGGGAGGGGCACACAGCTCTGGGGACAAAGAAAGCACACGGCCTGCCCTCCGGGAGCTCCGAGTCTTCCAACCGGAGAGCTAAGAACACAGCGACTTGGGAAAAGACCTGTGCATCTGCCTCTAAAGGGAGGTGTAAGCTGGGTGTGGGGGTGCACGCCTGTAATCCCTGCACTTGGGAGGCTGAGACAGGAGGATCGCAGGTTCGAGGACAGCCTCAGCAAGTAGTGAGACTCATCAACCTAGCAAGACTGTTTCCAAATAAGAAATAAAATCAGGCTGGAGGTGTAACTCAAAAGTAGAATGCTTCTGGGTTCCATCCCCAGTACCACAAAATAAATAAATAAATAAATAAATAAATAAATAAATAAATAAATAAATGGAAGAATAGAGACAAGCCCTAAACCAAATCCTGAACAGGCCTTGGTTTTGAGGTTGCTCTTTTGTAGCACTGGGGTCTGAACCCAGGGGCCTTCTACCTCTGAGCTACACCCCCGGCCCTCCTTTATTTGATTTCAAAACAGGGTCTTACTGAGTTGATGAGGTCTTGCTAAGTTGCTGAGGCTGGCCTCAAACCTGCAATCCTCCTGTCTCAGCCTCCCTAGTGCTGGGATTGCAGGGGTGCGCCACCGCGCTGGGCTGAGCTTTGTTTTTAAAGCCTGGGCAAGCGTTGTTCCCTGTCCACGCTACCGCCCTGTGTCTGGGTTCCTGGTGCCCCTCACCCCATCGCCCCACCCTGGCACCCGGCACCAGCTTGGCACTCCTCAGTCAGAATCTCCTGGGGCAGAGTCCAGGGGTCTGCATTTTTAATGACCTTTCCAAATAATTCTTTAAAACACACCCACATTTGAAAAACAGAGGTCTAAACCCGAATCGGGCAGATCTGGGCAAGGGGATGGAAGAAGAGATAAGTTTTTGGACCTACAGGAGAAGAGGGACCACCACCCCAGGGCAGGGCCGGGGGCTCTGGAGTCCAGGAGGCGCCAGGACCTGCGCTCTGAGCAGCTGAGGTTTTCCCAGGACTGAAACTAGGGACCCGGCCCTGTGGGAGCTGACTTCAGGAGACCCAAGTAAGCAGGACCCAGAACAGTGACGCCCGGGGCGGGGCGAGTGGACAACGAGGCCTTGGGTATCACCAATGCAAGCCCACGACGAAGTTCAGCACAGGACAAGGAGCTTCGGAGTGTTCCTCTCGGGCCTCGTGACGGAGGACGCCGAGCCCCAGGCAGAGGGGCAGGAAGCATGAGACCATCAGAGGCAACGGACCTTTTGATGTCCTGGAAAACCCCAGAAAAAAGAGGGCGGCCAGAGGGGGGCTGGAGAGGAGATCTGGACCAGGCCACCCAGCCGGGTCAACCTTCACCTTCTGAAGCCAGGAAGCAGCCGGCTAGCCTTGCGGGTGAGGGGGCCAAGGTGCTTCCAGGGCAGGGGGCAGGGGGCTCCGGGACCAGGGTAGCATCCCCTGGGAACCAACAGTGGGAAGCGCAAATGGAGGCCCGGCTGCACACCTGCCCAGCCAGGCGCATGTCACGCAGCCCTGAGGCCACTGCGATCCACACTCAAGTTCCCGGGACGGGAGGAGGAGCCCGGGAGAGGAAGCCACCGGGCTGGGTTCCAAGCAGAGCAAGCATGTGAAGAATCAGCCAGGCTCGGGGGCACATGCCTGCAACCCCAGGACTTGGGAGGCTGAGACAGGAGGATCACAGGTTCAAGACCAGCCTCAGCAACTTAACAAGACCTTGTCTCAAAATAAAAAAATAAAATCAGGCTGGGAGCAACTCAGAGGTAGAATGCCCCAGCACCACCAAAAAAATAAGTGAATAAAAACTGAAGAACCAAAAGCAGTGACTATGGGGGAGGAGAAAGAATCATGTGGAAAACACTTCACAGGTAAAACCCGCAGGCGCTGGTGATGTGGACAGCAGATGTGGGGGTGAAGAGGGGCCAGAGCAGCTCCAGGGTTACGACTTGAGCAAGTCGACTTTAAATCAGGCAACAGAAATGGGAGCCCTTACGTAAGTTGCAGATCAATTTGCCAACACCTGCCTCAACCCTGAAACACTCAAATCTGTTTATAAGCCAGCTCCGAATCTTCCAGATTCTTCGGGAAGGTTGCATTTGAAATGCTTTCCTAAAACACACAGTTGTGAAATACAGCCATGCACCGTCTTCAGACACGCTCTTCAACTACGCTTTTCAGCAATGCTTCTCAGAAAGCTTTATAAGCAGAAAGCAATCCAGATCCAAAATCTGAAAGAGAAAAGGCTACAGAGGAGGAGTTGCTCCCCACGATCCAGAGCCCAGCCGTTCGCAGAGAAGAGCATTGAGCGGCGCTTTAACACTCCTGGTGAGTCCAAACGGAAAGAAATCACAGTACAAAGTCTAATACAAAACACATGGTGGGGCTTCTCTGGCCAGGAATGTTATTTACCATGGTTATTGGGCACAGGATATCAATAAAAAAGAGGCAGTTCTTAATTAGCTACACTGGTAAAGGGACATTGTAAACCGAGTGACGCAAATGCTTCAATCCGGTGTGTCGATGGTGCGCCCTCCCTCCTGGAAAGGCGTCCCGCCACTCTGCTGCTGAAGGTCTTCGCTGGCCTCCATCCTCCCGTCTCAGCCTCCCAAGAGCTAGGACTACAGGCGTGCGCCACCACGCTGAGCTGTCACAGCCACTCCGAAGACGTGGCCCGGGGGCCAGGGGGCTGCCCGGTGTCCAGCTCTGGCTTTGCAGTCACGCGCCATCTTTGGGCGAGTCCTGGAGGTTCATCCTGGGCCGCACGACCCCTGACAGCCACTGCCATCCTTCCCTCTTCATAGACGCGGAAAATAAGGCCCAGGGTGGCTGAGTGAAGCGCCCGAGGTCACACAGGTAGTAGCTGGCCAAGCTAAGACCTGGCACGGCAGGCTGGTCAGGGAAGGCTTGCCGGCCTCTCTGCTGCAGTGAGTTTGCGTCTCGGGGACCTCGGTCCACCCACCGCCCTCGCCGTCCTGTGTGCCAGGAGGACCCCGCAGATGGCGGCAGACAGCTGCCACGCCGCGCTCCGAGCCCCACTCCCTCCCTTGCTGCGTGTCTGCTCTGGGTCCTGTGGGCACTTGCAGCCCTACCCCGGCCACCTTGCCTCCTTCTTAGGCAGTCGCAGGTCCAGTGCAGGCCTGGAGGACACCAGTGGCCAGGGAGGCCAGCTCTCCGCAGTCTTCAATGGAGAGTCCTTGCAGGAACACCGCACTCTCTAACCCTGCCAAACCACGAGGCTGACTGAGGAGGGGCTCCTCCCTGGCTCCATGGTGCTGGTCAGCACGGATGACCCCCGACTTCAGGACCCATGAAGACCTCGTCTACACTGGAGACTGCCCAAGGGCACGGCTTAGGATGTTTGCACTTAACAGTTTTTTAACTTGATAACAGTACAAAAGCCATACTGTCCAAATTGGTTCGGGGGACAGAGGGGATGGAACTCAGAGGCATTCTACCTCAGAGCTACTCCCCCAGCCCTTTTTATTCTTTATTTTGAAACAGGGTCTCACTAAGTCGCTGAGGCTGCCCTTGCCCCTGCAATCCTCCTGTCTCAACCTCCTAAGTCCTAGGATTACAGCATGGGGCATCAGGCCCGGCCATAGCACTTGAGTTTTGAGTGCTGATCTTTTGCCAGGTCAGGGATACCTGGGCAGCGCCATGGTCCCACCCCCGTGAGCCCCAGCGGCACACAGCCCACACTCCACAGAGCGCTGTGCTGCTGCAGGCGGGCATGCTCACTGAGTCTTTGACTTCAGTATTTCCTATTTACAGTGCGTTAACTGGGATAACCCCATCATAAACGTAGGGGTCCGCCCTGCCTAGAGAACGCAGCTGCGAGGGCGACAACCCCAGAAGTTAGGAAAGCCGACAGCAAGGATTCTTAGCCCACAACCAGAACCGGCCTGAGGCTGGCCTTGAACCTGTGACTCTCCTCTCTCAGGCAGGCACTATGCTGAGCGTTCTCTCAGAACTATCTTTCTGTAAATGAAGAGACTTGGAACACTCTGCAAACTGTTCACCAGGAACCAGGAATCAAAGTCCTTGGCTCCGAAACCACATTCCTTCTTGGTAAACAAGAGGAAGAAAATGTATCCTCTAGCGGGTGGACGGTAAGCCCTGCCCCCCTCGTTCTATTTTTCCACTGGAAATGGAATGTCGGGGAGGGAATTCTGCTCTCTGGAGCCTGGCCTGGTGTGCCCCAACCCGTCACACTCGCCGACACACTCGTGACTGCCATTCATTCATTCATTCATTCATTCCATTTATTTTTGTGGTCCTGGGGATTGAACCCAGGGCTACACCCCCAACTATATTTTATTTTATTTCTTTATTTTTATTTTATTTTGTTTTTGGAACAGGGTGTCGCTAAGTTGTTGAGGCTGGCCTTGAACCCACCATCCTCCTATCTCAGCCTCCCAAGTACTGGGGTTACAGGCGTGGGCTGCCACGGCCCGCTCTTCTCTTCTAAGACACATTGTGCTAGAGCAGCCTGCTCGCTGAGCACTGGCAAGCACTCCCACCGCTATCTGGTACACGCAAAGACGAGAGGGGCTGTCCCTGCTGGAGAAGGAAGGGAGAAGGCAGGCCGGACCGCCCCCCCCCCCCCCGGGGAAGAGGAGCTTGGGCCAGGTGTCAGGTGAGCGTCACAAAGCTCACGGGCGCCAGGCGTCTGTCCTCAGGTAGTGGCCCTCTCTGAATCAAGTCCCTGGGGGGCAGAGGGAAGCACCCTGCTACTGCATCTGGGAAGGGAGGTCTCTAACAGCTAGATCGTCCTCAAACGGCTGCCTTGGGCTGGGCATGGTGGCACACACCTGTAATCTCAGCACTTAGGAGGCTGAGACAGGAGAATGAGCCTCTCATCCTCCAAGAGGCTAAAACCAGGGCGATGGCTCCTTGACCATCACATGACCTCACAGTATAGAGTAGTCATAATGTCTATGAGACAGAAGTAAAACACACACACACACACACACACACACACACACACACACACCCCTATAATCCTAAAGCTTGGGAGGCTGAGACAAGAGGACCTCAGGTTTGAGGCCAGCCTCACCTCAGCCATTTAGCAAGAACCCCAGCAACTCAGTGAGATTCTGTTTTGAAATAAAAATTAAAAGGGCCGGAGGCATAGCTGAGAGGTAAAACACCCCTGGATTCAATCCCCATGACCAAAACCAACCAAACAAACAAGAAAGGAATGTCAGAGACCTACGAGGAGGGAAGAATGCTAGGAGACAGAGAAAAACATCAAAGAATAAAGCAATATGAAAGAGGAATTCGTCAACTGAATCCAAGAAAGGCTAGAGTTTAGAATCCTGCCATTTCCTACCAATTGTTACATGCCCCAGTCACCCCCCAAATAAGCAAATTTTGCCCGCTTCATGGAAAACCAACACTACCCAGCTGTTTGTCAAAACAAATTCAAGAAAGGTCTGCAAAGCTCCCTAACACATATAAGCCACTTATGACGGTACACAACAGAAAGTATCTTACAGATTTGCCTCAGGTTCCTGAGACAGAGAAAGGCCTTGGGGGACCTCGACCAGGCCACTAACGAGCTGGAAAGGGGTCACACTCGCAGGCATCATGGGCACGATCAGCCAAGAGAACAAGCTCAGGGTGGGGAGGCAGCGCTCTGGCACTCGGGCGCTGGGGCGCACGCACGGAAGCACAGGACTTGGGAGGCTGACACAGGAGGATCTCAGGCTGGAGGCCAGCCTCGAAACTTAGCAAGACCTTGTTTCAAAATAAAAAATAAAACAGGGTTGGGGGTGTAGCTCACAAGTAGAACACCCTAGGTACAAAAAAAAAGAGAGAGAGAGAGAGGAAAAAGAGAAATCTGAGTGATTCTGCTGGCTCCATCATCTAGAGAGCTTGAATTCTTCTCAGCAGAACGCCAAGTGAGCAACCGTGCTAAGAAAGGGTTTCTCCAAACCACGTGTCCACAGCCACCTGCAGCCACTGCTGGGTCCCGAGTCGTGAGCTGGGCCTGCTGCCGCACCCCAGAGAGCCGAGCTCTCAACTACACGTCCCCAGAAAACGTGCTCAGCCAGCCGCGCTTCCTCCAAAGGGCATGGTGGCCGGGAAGGTGACAGTCCTGTGTGCAGGTGACTCTTGAGCCCTGTGAGTGGGGCAGACACTGGTCAACAGAGGAAAACAGAATGGCTCAAGGAACAGCTGGAAGAGAGAAAAGCAGTGGGAGGCGTGCGCCACTGTGGCTTGACCCAGGTGCTGTCATGCAAATGACAGAACATTCTAACGCTTGCGCTTCTGCCACTTCGCGCCTCCCTACGCGCTACCAAAGCAAGACGGTTCAGTTTTAAACTCATCTTGGGGCTAGAAATGTAGCTCAGTGGTACAGAACCTGCCTAGCATGTGTGAGGCCCTGGGTTCAATACCAGTGCCACAAAAAGCCCTCATTTTAGAAGTGAGAAGAGCCGGGCATGGTGGCACACACTAGCAATCCCAGTATTTGGGACGCTGAGACTGGAGGATCACAGGTTCTCAGCCAGCCTCAGCTGCTTAGGCCCTCCACAACTTAGTGAGACCCTGTTTCAAAAATAAAAAGAATAAAAAATAGGACTGGGGGTGTAGCTCAGAAGTAGAAATCTCCCGAGTTCAATCCCCAGTTCTTCAATAAATAAATAAATAGAATACTTTAAAAAAATAAACTGAGGCAACACCCATGGACCTCCAGGTGTCTTCCCCTCCCTTCACAAGCAGTGTGAATCGGCCCGAGTGAACAGCCACAGCCAGCGCGCACGTGTGCCAGGCTCCTTGTCGTCCTGAATCCCGCCCCAGGTGGCCAGGGCCCCTGCACCCAACCTGACCTGAGACTGGACAGTCCGTCCTCTCTCGGGGCCCAGAGGTTGTGGGTGGTGGCAGCACCTGTCCCCACTGGATTAAATTTATGAGTCACACCGGGCGTGATGGCGCACGCCTTTAATCTCAGTACTTGGGAGGCTGGGACAGGAGGATTGCAGGTTCAAGGTCAGCCTGAGCAATTTATCGAGATCCTCAGCAACTTAGTAAGACCCCATTTCCAAAGAGAAAATAAAATAGGGCTGGGGGTGTATCTCAGAGGTAGAACTCTCTGGGTTTAATCCCTAGGATGACAATTTTTTTTTTTTTTAATCTATGAGTCACCTTTAGAAGGCATTTTTCTGGGAAGTTGGGGTTTGCTTTGTTTGAACTAGGGATTGAACTGGGGGCATTGTACTGCAGAGCTACATCCCTAAATTTCTTTTTTTTAGTTTGAAACAGGGTCTGACTAAGTTGCTAAGACTGGTCTCAAACCTGTGATCCCCCAGTCTCAGCCTCCCAAGTCCTGGGATTACAAGTGTGCATCACCACACCATCTTGGGAAACTGCTTTATAGAGGGTTAGTTGTTTTGGCCTAGTCTTTTCCTTGCCTGGGTTGAGAATTATTGGTAATCTAGAGAAGGAAAGAGAGTATCTTTATCATGAGGGAGCAAACCAAGGCCTTGGCACTAAACTGGTAGAAAAGACATCATTACCCAAATACGGAATTAATGAAGAACAAACTGATCAATTGCACCCATCTATGAGGAGCAGAGCTTTTTTTGGGGGGGGAGGGGGTAACTGGGGATTGAACCCAGGAGTGTTCTACCTCTAAGCTACACCCCTATCCCTTTTTAATTTTGAAACAAGGTCTCACTGAGTTGCTGAGGGCCTCGCTAAATTGCTGAGGCTGGCCACAAACCTGTGATCCTCCCGTCTCAGCCTCCCAAGTACTGGGTTTACAGGTGTGTGCCACCCCCACCTCGCAGCTGGGTTACGGATCAAAAAAGCTTTGAAAGGACCTGATAAGGAAGGAAGTGCACTTCTGAAGAAGAAATCTAATCTTCAGTCCACACTTGATCTTCCCTGACCCTCCCTCTGCTCGTTTCTAAACCTTTGTTTAAGGAAATTTGAATTTTAAAATCTTGAACGCAAACTATACGTAGCCAATCGGGTAACCACAAAATCTTCAATAAAATGACTCTCAGCTCAGGGTCACAACTGTCCTCAAAGCTCTTTCGGAAGATTATGATTCTTAATGCTAACCAAAACAGAGTCCATAAAATTCACTGATGAAGACTAATCACGCATTGAAAAGAGAAAGCTTCTCCCACCCGAACGGTGGGCTCTTCCACGTCAAGCGTTTTTGTGCTGTTTCCATTCCAGCAAGAGAAGAAAAGTGGGGCCACCTGCCCATCCAGGTGTCTGCCCACTGGGAACTTTGCAATGTTTGATTATTTTTCTTGGTCGGAAAAAAAAAAAAAAAAACACAGATTGTGGACCATTGAATTTCTTTTCTGAATAGTAAGTAAACAAACGAAAGATAAAAAGGAACAGAACCAGACACTGGAAACCAGACATTTTCTCAACCACTATCTGGCTGCCATGACTCCTTCCTTCCTTCCTTTTCTGTGTGTGTGTGTGTGTGTGTGTGTGTGTGTGTGTGTGTGTGTGTGTTTTACTGGGGATTGAACACAGAGGTGTTCTACCACTGAGCCACAACACCAGCCCTTTTGATTTTTTATTTTAAGAGAGTCTCACTAAGCTGCTGAGGCTGGCCGTAAACCTGCAACCCTCCTGCCTCAGCCTCCCAGTACTGGGATTACAGGCCTGTGCCACCATGCCCAGCAGAAAGCTCAGGTTTCTTGTGAGGCATTGAGTGAAATAGTGTGCATTAATTTTGTAGTGCAGCCGGGCGTGGTGACAAAGGCTTGTGATACCAGTACTTGGGAGGCTGAGACTAGAGGATCCGGGTTCACTGCCAGCCTCAGCTACTTAGTGAGGCCCTCCACAATTCTGTGAGACCCTGTTTCAAAATAAAGAATAAAAAATAGGGCTAGGGGTATAGCTTGGAGGTAGAAAGCCCCTGGGTTTAACCCTCAGTAACACACACACACACACACACACACACACACACACACACAATTGTAGTGCAGGAGCTAGGGTGCAGCTCGGTGGTAGAACCCATGCTTAGCATGTGGAGGTCTGACCCCACCCCAACACTTTTCATTTTTTTTAGTGTAGCAGGTGGACAGAACAGCTCAGTTGCTTCCCCTTAAATAGAGATAGCTATAATTTATTTGCAAGTAATCTCCTAGGAGTTCATAATTATTTCAGGGGGAAAGCTAATTAGGGATTGAACTCCAGGGAGGTCTACCTCCAAGATATACCCCAGGCCTTTTAAATTTTTTTTAATCTTTTTTTTTTTTTTTTTTTTTTTTTTTTGCAGTACTGGGGATTGAACTCAGGGGCATTCTACCTCCGAGCTATACCCCCAGCCCTATTTTTTATTCTTTATTTTGAAACCGAGTCTCACTAAGTTGCGGAGTGCCTCACTAGGTAGCTGAGGCTGGCCGCGAACCCGGATCCTCCGGTCTCAGCCTCCCGAATGCTGGG
>PVLC010013567.1:0-41414 GCA_004027655.1 Graphiurus murinus | reverse complement strand
ATATGCAGAATGTCAAATATTTATGTTTAAACATGAAGATTAATACATATTTTTGCCTCTAGAGAAATTAATAGACATTTTGATAATGGAGGCCTGCTTTTCCTTTGACAGAAAAATTTAAAATGAAACATAAACATTATTTTAACTTATTAAGATAGCCAATAATAGCTAGCCTATAGTTACAGAGAAATTTTAATCTGTAATATTTTTGTAATAATTAAAATATCCAAATAGAAAAATTCTGAACATATGTTCAAGTATGTACAACAATTTTTTGGGGGCGGGGAGCTGAGAATTGAACCTAGGGGTATTCTATTTCTGAGCTACACTCCCAGCCCTATTTTATTTTTAATTTTGAAATTAGGGTCTCGCTATGTTTCTGGGGCTGGTTGAGATCCTGAGATCCTACTGTCTCAGTCTCCCAAGTGCTGCGAGTACAGACATGTGATACCATGTCCAGCTAAACAATTTTTAAATCTATTTGTCTGAATGCAAAGTTCCTAACTCTAAAGCAATTAACTATAAGTACATTTATATGGTGACTTTATAACTCTTAATTTTTTACATAAAATAATCTGTAAGTCATGTACAAATGTATATCAAACAATATTAGTGTTTTCTTTTATCTGAATAGGATACGTTTTAAGAAATGAAAACAGGAGTTTTGTGTCTTCTTTTTAAACTGACCACTTATTTTTTTAACAACTGAAGTTTTTATATTTTCAAACAAAGACAAAAATCCACAATATAGTATCTGAAATGATAAGAGATAATTTGCCTTGATGCATTTGTGATAAGATGATGGCATTGCAAACTACTGCTTTTTTTTTTTAAAATTCTCTACTACTATTGTAAACAGAACAAGTACACAGATGGCACAGGCCATAAAAATATAATTAAGCTTTACAATATTGTTATTATCAGTTCTCAGAAGTGTGCTGCTCTAGCTTAAGTTGGAATGCTGAATATATGAGCACTTATTTTTAGTTTAATGTTTTGTACATATATTGGATGCTGACATATATACCTGTTTCAAACTATTTCTGTTTCCCCTTTGTAATTTGGCCATCAGTTTAAAACATTGAGAACTACTTTAGGAGAGGGCGTATTAACTAAAAGAAAAAAAACCAATTGTATTAATTGTTCTTTTCGATTAGAAAACATTTTTAAAAAATATACTAATGCTTAATATTGGCACAGAATGCCACCAGAAAAATAAATAATAGACTTGCTCTAGGACTTTGGATAACCACAACCAAGGACTAAGGTGTCTGGAGAGGAGATGGAGACCTTGTGCCCTGGAAAAGAGACTGAGGACCCAATCTTTTGAGTTCTGTTTTTGCCTAGATATTTTGCATTCTAATAGTGACAATACCAGCAATTAAGTAACTGCCTCACATCCTCTCTTAAATGAAGCCAGGTATAAGTACATAAATTATTCTAGAACATTTACACTTCATTCATACTTTGAAAAACATTGATTAACCATGTTGATCAATTGTAATCGCTTAGAACTAGCAGTCTCACTGTATATATAAATAAAGAGATTATCCAAATCTGAAAAGGTGGCAGAGTTGTTTCAGGCTCTCTGGGGATACCTGGGCAATAATGGTTGCTCCACTGGAAGACCTGCGTGCTGCATGCCTGTTCCCCTTGCTTAGCATGCTTGTGGGCAAAGCCACTCATGCAAGGCACGGGAGGCTGAAGGAGTCCTAAGAGACCAAACAGAAGCACAGGACTCTTGGCATGTGCCATGTTTAGCAAGTCAAGTAAATAAACAGAGAATGCAGGTGCTGACTATAAGCCGTTATCCATATATGCAGGTCCTTAAAGACAACCAAAAGTTGAGAGGAACTTTCATGTGTTAACTCATCTGTAGTGTCTAATAAAATGTGCTGGCAGATATTATTTTTTGAGTGCTTTCTATGTATCTCACTGAGTTATTTATTTTCCTAAAAATTTTTAAAAGAAAATATTTAATGATTATTTGCTAATATATTAGTAGTTAATATTGCATATTAACTATTCAATAACTTTTTTTGTTTTAATTGCCATGGAGCTCAAACCCAGGGCTCCTGCACACTATGCAAGTGGTTTACCAATGAGCTACATTCCCTTATAAGACTTCTAATAGCTTTTTTATGTTTAATAATTTATTGCTGGTTATATCATTTTAATGTAATACATTTAGTATGGTAAGAAGTCCTTTCTTAAGTTACATTTTTATAATTTCTTTTTCATATATTGATATTAAAACAAGAATTAATAAATAGGTGGTATTCAATTAAAAAGCTGCTGTGCAGCAAAGGAAACTATCAAGTCTAAAGAGAGAGCCTACAGAATGGGAGAAGATTTTTGCCTGGTACCCCTCTGATAAAGAATTAATATCTAGAATATACAAAGAGCTGAAAAACTTTACACTAAAAAAAAAAAAAAACCTCAATAAAAAACAGGCAATTTAACTCTATAGACATTTGTCAAAAGAAGAAATACAAATGGCCAATAAATACATGAAAAAATGTTCAACATCATTAGCAACTAGAGAAATGAAAATCAAAACAACACTGAAATTCTAACTCCAGTTAGAATGGCAATCATCAAGAACACAAATAATAATAAATGCTGGCAAGGATGTGGGGAAATAGGAACTCTAATACACTGTTGATGGGACAGGAAACTAGCACAGCCACTATGGAGTGCAATGTGAAGGTTTTCCAGAAGATTGGGAATAAAAGCACCATATGACCCATTCCTGGGCATCTTTCCAAAGGAACTGAAGTTAGAATATTATAGCGATACTTGCATATCCATGTTTATAGCAGCACAATTCACAATGGCCAAATCATGGAACCAGCTTAGGTGCCCATCAATAGATGAACTGATCACAAAACTGTGGTATATACATGCAGTGGAATTTTACTCAGCTATAAAGAACAAAATTTTGTCATTTGCAGGAAAATGGATGGACCCCAAGAATATTACGCTAAGCAAGATTAGCTAGTCTAAAAAATTAATAGTTGTATATGTTCTCTTAACAAGGTTAACAAAAGGTAGAAGAGCAGTGACTCCAATGGAGTGGTGGAGGCAGTATAGGGGAGGAAAGACGGGATGGAGACAAAGACTGTAACAGATGAAATAATGCTAAGTACATATATAAAATTACCAATTCCAACCTCAAAAATATGTATGGTGAGGGGAGGTAGAAAGTGGGACTCCAAGGGAAGGGCTCCGAGAGTTGTGTGTATTTACGTTCCTATCATTCTATACCTCGGTATGACATAATTACAATGCATCTAATAGGCTTTATCATCCTTATTTCATAATAAGAAAATGAAAACTTAGAAGGTTTGACTGAATACAAGGTCAAATAGCTAAACAAAGTTAATTAAAACTAACTTTCAGTAATTTTTCACACCCAGAATGTACATTTAACATAATAAAAGTAATTGACATACATTAATTGAATAGCATGCATTCATGGATTTTCATTTATTTTATGGATTATTTTCTGTACTTATTTTGTTGCTCAAATTTCACAGATTGACTATAAGGCCTTTTCTAATATCTATTATCATTCTTTAAGTATCTCTTTTACTATCTGGCATTAATTCTAGTCTCAGACTTTCTATGCCCTAACCCTAAAATTAGCTACTTTGCCAAAAGGCCTCCCTGTCCCCACCCTGTTTTTAGTAGGGGAAGATACTTAGAAACCAGTATCTTGGTACTTGGGTTGTTGCTGCTTCAAAGTTCCCCAGGAGACAAGTTAATAAACACACATCAAGACACATCTATACCTACATGAACCTGTGTGTGTGTACCCACAAGTACATGTGGTATATAAGCATGAGCATTTCTGTTTATTTGTTCTATAATAACTTCTTTCAAATCTCATGCAATGTTTTATAGTACAGTAGGCTCCGATGAACAAATTTTTCTTCACTATATTCATATGGTACATGGTTATATATATACCTTTTGATCTTAACCCCTTTAGCTTTAGTCATATAAGAATGATAAAGTACTGGACTTTTATTTTGGCCTCCTACAGTAATCACCTCCTCCTTCCTCATTCCATTTTCATGTTTCTGTTAGTAAAGAAGATTCTGTTGGGTCAGAGAATGAGGTAGAAAGAAATGCAGAGAAAAAAAATTTTAAATTCTCCTATGGTTATACCAATCAATCATAAGCATGTGTGGAAAATATATATATTTTGTTTATTACTAATACAAAAATATAAAGATATGAACTAAATGGAAAGGTTTTGGAAGGATCTTTGAATTAGTTAAAATCTCCTCAAACATATAATATACTTGAGAACAATAACTCTCAGAAAGATAAAGGGTTTATCTAAAATAGGCTTAAATGACTAAAATTTATCAGTTTAATACAAATATGTGTTTAAAGTTTCAAATTTAAGTATACTATGCATATTTTATACTGGAATAGGCTAACATACCACCCCCGCTACAGCTGGGAAGGTTAAACAACAGTATTCCAATCTGATTTAGATATAACAGCTGTTCAAATGCCAGGGAGTATTTTACTTGAAAATGTGACCATTTAATTCTGTTAAATATAAACTGCTGTTCTGGCAATGTGCATTATTTTCTCTAAAAGTCCTTAAAAAGTGAAGCATTTTCTGATATGTAGTAGCATCACTACTGCAGTTCAATGGGTCTCTCTTTTTTTTTTTTTTTTTGCGGTACTGGGGATTGAACTCAGGGGCACTCTACCTCCGAGCTATACCCCCAGCCCTATTTTTTATTCTTTATTTTGAAACCGAGTCTCACTAAGTTACGGAGTGCCTCACTAGGTAGCTGAGGCTGGCCTCGAACCCAGATCCTCCGGTCTCAGCCTCCCAAATACTGGGATTACAAGCATGCACCACCATGCCCGGCTGGGTCTTTGTTTTAACTGAACTTATTCTTTCTCAATTTTCTGAAAAGTTGAGGGGGACAATTCTCTTATTTCTTGCAGCCATTTATCTCATCAGCTGCTCTTGCCAATATAAAAGTAATATAATTATTGAAAAAAATGCTACTGTATTTGATGGGACTCTGACTAGCTATATTTAAAGACTATTTTTTACTGAAATGAGGTTAGACATTTTTCATAGTAGATGATTCCATCATGGCCATATGGTACATGTGTTTAAATGATGAATTTTATAAGTACCATTCTTAAGGATAAAACAAATAAAATCCTAAAGTTCACAAGATAACTATAATTATTTTATTTAAAGAGTAGTATCACCATTAAAAGTCCATGGGATTATCTGTAAATGAAGGAGAGAATTTCACAGGATCTGGGGGGAAAAGTAAGACGATTTTTTGAGAAATTACTTTCCTGGAGAAATTTTCTTAATCTGGTATCAAAAGGGACATGATTGCTGGGTACAGTGGTGCATACCTGTAATCCTAGTACTTGGGAGGCTGAAATAAGAGGATTGCAGGTTTGAGGCTAGTCTCGGCAACTTAGTGAGACTGTTTCAACATAAAAATGGAAAGGGCTTGGAGGTGCTGGAGGTGAACCAAGTGCTGTGTGTTCGTATGTCATGATCACTTTGAACTACATTATTTTGTAAGACTACAATGCATCAATAAAAGTATATTGAAAAAAGGGGTAGGGGGTGTACCTTGGAGGTAGAATGACCCAGTATAAAGGGACATAATGGCTGAGGGTGAAGCTCAGCAGAAGAGTTTGTTTCTAGCATGCATGAGGCCCTGGGCCTCAGAAGCCACCACCAAAAGGAGACAGAGAGAGAGAGAGAGAGAGAGAGAGAGAGAGAGAGAGAGAGAGAGAGAGAGAGAGAGAGGAAGAGAGAGAGAGAATATGATTTCTTCCTCCATTATAATTTAGAAACCGAGAAGAAAGCTCTGATATACAGAAAACTTTCACTTTAGAATAAAAAAGACAAAAGCTAGGCATAGAAAGTATCACTCTACAGGAAAGAGAAAGCAAGACCTAAAGAAAACTTTTCTAAAGTCAATATGGGAAGTCAGTAGCTGCTCCTCTACAAGAAACCAGTTCAAGACTCATTCTGTTCAACAAGCTACAGCCTTTAAGCAGGGAGTGATCTGTGCCTGATATGTGTCAGAAACTCTGCTGGGCTTTGGGGAATTAGTGATGAAGGAAACACTTGTGGTGTCTACTTATGAAACCAGGAATGTAGAGGTCGGGATGATAGAAGTAATCGCAATGCAGTGTGGTTACTGCCTTGAAAGAGAAAGTACAGGATGTTCTGAGAGCTGGAATGGGAGGTCTCTAATCCAGACTTGGTGTGGTAGATCACACCAAGCCACCAAAGGGGCAGGGACATTTCAACTGTAGCTGAAGGATACATAGACAAGCTAGCCTGGTTGAGAAGACAGGGGTAGGAGGTGGAGGAGCTATTAGATGGTGGGTTCCAATCAGAGAAAACATTGTGTGTGATGCTTTTGAGGAGCTGACAGAATTGAAATGCAGCACAGGAAAATTAAGGTTTTGCTGACCTGCTCCTGGTCCTGACTCTTCAGCAAGCCAGAGTGGAGAACTGGCGTCCACCATTCCACACTCTTTCACAGTGAGCAAGAAGAGCCAATGCACTGGGGTAGCTAGTGAGAAGTTAGGTATTGGGTAGGCAGTGAGGGAATGGGACTCCCTGGAAATAAAGGTTAAGGAAAACAAATCCAGACCCCCCTAAGAAGGAAAGTGGTTCTGTGTTCATCAGACCTGAATACCAACAAATCAATGCAGAGGACTGGAGCCAAGATGACAAGAACCAGAGATCCATGTGCACCAACCATATACTTGTGGATTGCTACCATATGTAGGCCAGGGAACAACTTAAACAGTATCATGACTTCGGGGAATTAACAACCATAGATGACAAATTAAATAAATCAAGAAAAACAAGATGAAAAATGGGGACTTTCTTCATTGATTAATGTCTATACAAAGGGGTTTCAAACATATATATGACCCTATGCTCAGCACCAATATTGGTTACTCTCTTGGGACCCCTCCCCTGCATGGGAGTTTAACCCCGTTACTCTCTTTGGTGGATGGAGTGGACTTTGGAGAAAGGTGGTTTGCAATTGAGGGTTGTTTGGCCTCGGATACACTTGGGTAGTGCTAGAAGGTCTCTCTGGTGACTCTGAAATCTGCCAATGCCCCTAGGAGTGATCTGCCACTCCGCTTGCTTACTCCTTCAGAATAAACTTCCTACTTTCACTTTCCTGATGTCTGTGGATTTCATTCTTCAACTCAGTAAGACAAGGACCCGGTAAGAAACTTGGTATCACTAGGACTTTCCTGTGTCCTTGAAACTGGAAAAATTTATGGCCTGCTTTTTTCTACACAAACATTACTTAATTCAGAAACTTTAAATAGAGTTTCAAAATTAATAATTTATAGTAGTTGGGCAACAGGGACTAGGGAAAATGATTTCACCACTTGGAAATACTGTAACTTATTTTAGGTTCTAGATTTTAACACTCATTAGCCAGGTTAACCTAGATTGGTTACACTCTATCTTTAAATTTTATGTTTTTCATCATTAACCTGAGGTACTAAAAATATGGTCTGTACTCTTCCATATTAATATCTGGATTATATTAGTAATATAATAATCAGGATCATAGGTATCTAAACTGCTCCTTCAGAGCTCTGGCTTCCTTTGTAATTTTAGTAATCTTTCAATTCAAGCAGTGTAGCTCCAATTTTGTTAGATTTCTTTATTGGGTTTCTGAGTAAGTTTTTGCATACAGAAAGGGTTCTGCAGCTACAAAAGTTGAAGATCAGTTTTTGCTTCACCCCACTTCCCCCACACTTAAATCCTTCATTCTTAACTTAAGACATAGAATAATTCTCCTATTGGTATAAATAAAGCTAAATATATGAGTTCCTGAATGGTATTTCAATACCATGAGGTAAGACATTTGGTATGCAGTAAGAAGCTGATTAAAGGATACCATAAATTCTTTCAAAATAACCATATTTGTGTCCGCTCAGAAAATGTAAGTAGGAAAAATTTGCATTATAAAGATTCATATTCTTAGCCAGGCATGGTGGCACATGTTTGGAATCCCAGTACTTGGGAGGCTGAGGCAGGAGGATCGCACGTTTGAGGACAGTCCTTAGCAACTTAGTGAGACCCTTAGCAATTTAGTGAGAATCTGTTTCAAGAAAAATAAAAGGGCTGGGGCTCTAGTTCTGAGGTAGAATGCTCCTGTGTTTAATCCCCAGTACCAATAAAACAAAACAAATATATTTATACTCCTAGTTCAAATTTCTCATTATAAATAATGTGTTTATTGTCTTAAATTCAGAAATAACAAAGAAACTTCAGTCATTAAGTATGTCCTTTGGAAATGTTCAACATCATTAGCAATCAGAGAGATACAAATCAAAACTACCTTGAGATTTCACCTAACTCCAATCAGAATGGCAATCATCAAGAACACAAACAACAACAAATGCTGGCGAGGGTGTGGAGAAGTGGGAACCCTAATACATTGCTGGTGGGATTGCAAATTAGTGCAACCACTTAGGAAATCAATATGGAGGATCCTCAGACGAATGGGAATGAACCTACCCTATGATCCAGCAATACCACTTCTGGGTATCTACCCAAAAGAACGGAAACCAAACTATCAGACTGACCCATGTGTATCTATGTTTATAGCTGCACAATTTACAATATCCAAACAATGGAACCAGCCAAGATGTCCATCGACAGATGAATGGATTACAAAACTATGGGATTTTACTCAGCCATAAAGAAGAACAAAATCATGTTATTTGCAGAGAAATGGATGGAACTGGAAAACATTATGTTAAGTGAGATTAGTCAATCACAAAAAGTTAAAAATCGTATGTTCTCCCTAATATGTGGAAGCTAGGGAGAAAATGGGACATAAGAGGGACTCCAGATGAAGAAGGAGAATCTTTAGGTGAACAAAGAATTTGACTTAATGGAAGGTGATGGGGGGAGGGGAGATACCCTAATGAGCATGATGTACTTTCATGAACACATCAAAGTCAATCACTAAACTGACCTTGAGAAGGAGGGAGGAGGAGGGAGTGGGGCAGGAATTGGGGAAGGGTTAAATGAGAAATGTGTGCATGTATGCCTTTACCTATACTAGCTTGTACCTAACAAAGATGTGTGATTACAATGCACTAATTTAAAAAAAATAGGACTATGGGGGGATAGCTCAGAGGTAGAATGCCCCTGAGTTCAACCCCCAGTACCAAAAAAAAAAAAAAAGGGCTGGGGCTGTAGCTTGGAGGTAGAATGCCCCTTGGTTCCATTCCCAGTACTGCAAAATCAAAATAAAGAATAAAAAATAGGACTGGGCGTGTGGCCTGGAAGCAGAATGCCCCTGGGTTCAATCCCCAGTACCACAATAAATAAATAAATAAATAAATAAATAAATAAATAAATAAATAAATAAATAAAATAAATAAAAAAACAAAGAATAAAAAATAGGGATAGATGTGTGGCTTGGAGGTAGAGTGTCCTGGGTTCAATCCCCAGTACCACAAAATAAATAATAAATATTATATACAAATAAATTAAATATTATAAAGAAGAAAAAAAGTATGTCCTTTAGTTAAACAAATGGAAATATACATATTGCTTTATTTGGTAAGGTTACAAAGATTGGCAGTTGGTAAGGCAATCCCAAATTTACTTCAGACTATTTTTTTAAGCTTGAAGACGGAATTGAGGCTTTATAAATGAGAAAATGATGTACTAAAAGCAAGACACTAAATCAATTTTAAACACCAAACACAATTTATGCCTGACTTTAAAACTCATCCACAAAACATTAATCTACACAAAGGCCAGAAGCTGAATGAAACATAATTTGTGAAACTGATACCTTTCATCACAACCTCTAACTGAAAAGGTCATTAGATATATTATATCTAAGTGAGCAGCTTATCCCTGCTTCATTACTGATAATTAAGACAAGTAATATTTTCTTGACAGTAATGTGTCCGTTAACAGATATAGTCTAGTTTGCATAAAATAAGCATTAATTACCATAGTACTATCCCAGATAAAAAAAAATTAAGTACCTGTGTAACATGGCTTCATTATTTTTTCCTTAATTTCCTTAAAGAATTAGCAGGCTCAGAAAACATAATGTACACATTAAGAAATTCATCTTTAGTCATGTTTTGAATTCATAAGGTACAGAGCAAAATAAGTATTCTGAAAAAGAGATCAATGAAAATGAAGGTACGTGAGGCTGGGTATCATTTGAATTATCTGTACTAACTCGCCTTGCTGAGTTACTTCAAATGCCAGAAGCAGCTGCTCTTCAGTGTTAAGACTTTTGAAATCTTAATGTAGGAAATTTGGGGCGGTATGAAATATTCTGGTGTTGACAAGAATTAATGAATTCTCAAGTATCTGACTGAAAACCAAGTAAGCGAGAAAAGAGCCACAAAAGTATCTAAGAAGGGGTCTTGACAAAGAAAGCACAGGTAACTACATTCTCAGTAAAGAGGATAACTACTAATAACATTTGGTATTAAGTACTAAGTACTTATAGTATCTTCTCAGTTTATCTTCACAATGATCTCATGATGCTAATACTATTATTGTTCCAATTTTTATAGTTGAGGAAAAAGGTGAAGTAAATTGCTCCCATTAATGTAACCATTAGTGGTAGACTCCAGGATTTGTACTCCTAACCATTACATTACACATTCTGGCCAAAAAATTTAGTTGTTTCAAGTGTTCAAGTCCCCCCCCCCCATTTATAATTTTGTTGGTAGAATATGATTAAACATCACAGTGAGATTCAAAGTGATACATTCACATGTGCACACAGCATCTCTTGGTGTGGTTCCCTCCCAACCATAACCACCACCCCCTTCCCTCATCATACATGCTGGTTAGGTTGTTAGTGACATCTTCATATATGGACATAATAGTATTTAATCTGTTTCATCCCTCAGTCTCCTTTCTCCTTCTCCAAATTCCCTCCCACTCCTATTGGTCTTACTTCTCATTTCATTCAAGTCCCTTTTATTTTCCATTTTTTCTCTAGCTTCCATATATGAGAGAAAACATATGACCCTTGACTTTTTAAAGACTGGCTGATTTCACTTAGCATATGGTTCTCTAGTCCCATCCATCTTACTGCAAATGACATAATTTTTTTTTTTTTACGGCTGAGTAAAACTCCATTGTGTATATATACCACATTTTTGTTATCTATAGATGGATACCTAGATTGTTCCTATAATTTGGCTATTGTGAATTATGTTGCTATAAACATAGGGATGCATATATTATTGTAATATTCTGACTTTAATTCTTTTGGAAAGATTCCAAGGAGTGGTATAGATGGGTCATACGGTGGCTTCCTTCCTAGTCTTTTGAAGAACCTCCATACTGATTTCCATAGTGGTTGTATTAATTTACAATCCCCCTTTTTAAGACAGTCAACCAGATAACAGTTCTTAAGTATTTGTAAAAAGAACTAGATGTCAACAGGCCATTTGACAGGCTACATTCAGTGGCCTGTGAGAAATGTGACAAAGTAGTATTTTATGGTCTGAAAAGTTTTTTTTTTTTTTTTTCTTCCCCTTTGGTACTGGGGATTGAACCCAAAGACATTCACCTTTGAGTTATATCCCCAGCCCTTTTTATTTTGAAACTGGATCTTGCTAAGTTGCTGAGGGTCTAACAAGTTGCTGACACTAGCCTCCAACCTGCAATTTAATCCATCCCAATCTCCTGAGTACTGGGATTATAAGTGTATGTTGTTATAGGTATGTGTTTCTATGCCTGGCATATTTTCTAAAAATTTTAGCCAAGTGTCCGTGCAAAATTAGTTTTCCAGGTCAGTTTTGAATACATCGTTCATTCTTGCAAAAAATGAGCAAAATCCAGGCAAAATACTTAACATGCCTCTTCCTCTTGGTTCCTTAATCAATAAAAAGATAATAAAATACTCAGGCTTAAGAGTACTTATGAGGATTATACCAGTTAACACAGGATAAGTGTATGGAACAGTATATTTCTAGTACCATGAATTATGAGATGTTAGAGCATGTTTAGGTCTCACCTAAGAAAGAGAAATATCAATCATCTGGAATTTTTCGAACTCTGCTTGCTTCTTATCACTCAAGTCTTGAAATGCATCCTTGAGAATTCCATGGTAAGCCACTGAGGTATGTCATATTTTTTAGATGTGTAGGGGTAGGAAAAAGGTTGATAACTATTCTGAAGGATGCTACACAGTCTCCTCTGGAAGAGGCAGAATGGGGGTGTGTATGGAAGGTAGGGACTTTGAAAAAGTCCATTTTAATGCTCCAGAAGCTGTCCATGAGTGTAGGAAGTATACTTTAGTAGTGCACAAAGCAAAAATTTTGAAACAAAAGTATATTTGAATTTAGGCTCTGCTACTTAGCAGTCATATAATATTGGTAAGGTAAGCTCTTTGGCTTTTTCTTCCCTTTTACATGGAGACAAATGAAATTCATATGTAAAGCAACTGGTACAGTGGCTGATACATAATAAAGATGAAAAGGTGAGGCATGGTAAAATCAGTTAACATTCCCAGTCTTTGGCTCTGTGCAGTAAGGAAAGCAAAACAAATATATAAACATAGGTGATGAGTATATAACTAAATGCAGAGCCTATAGAGCTATAAATATGGTTAGAAGGATGGATGGAGTGGTGGGTAGTTTATAGGATGTCTGGTATTAGGAAAATTTTTGATGAAAGGACATGACTTGGCTGAGCCAAATAATACTAGTATTCTTATATGCCTCTGCATCCATTTGAAAAAAAAATGCCCTAAAGATAACTTTGAAATTTGACTCTTTCTGTAAAGTCTGATATAAGTGCTTTATATGTCAATATTTGTCATCTTTATTATTATCTTAGGTGACAAATAATTATCATTCATGTGGGTTTCCTATTTTTATTTATTTATTTTTTGCGGTACTGGGGATTATTATTATTATTATTATTATTATTATTATTATTATTTTGAAACAGGGACTCACTAAGTTGTGGAATGCCTCACTCAGTAGCTGAGGCTGGCTGTGAACCCGATCCTCCAGTCTCAGCCTCCCAAATGCTAGGATTACAAGCGTGCGCCAACCACGCCCAGCCCGGGTTTCCTATTTTTTAAATAAAGCTATTATAAGAATTTTATTTTATTTTATTGTTTTGGTTCAAAGAGAAGAATTTCAGGGCTAACAATTTTTATAAGGAAAAAAGATAAAAAAATCAAAATGGAAATAGGCAAGGAGCTGCTAGAATTATGCTTTCTCATTAACTTAGACTTTGTAATCTATTCAGTATTTGAAGATATAAACTAAATTAGGATAATTGTATCTTATATATGAAATTCTATATTTACTTTTCCATGAGGTCATAGAAGCTCATGTTTGAGTATAAATAAGCCGTGGCAATATTCAGATGTAAAATGTGTACTTTTTTTTTCAATGGAAGAGAAGTATTTGGTTAATGAACAAACATTATTTAAGTGCATGTTCTCACTTAAAGGGAGGTGAGGCAGATGGGTTGGAATGTTGCAGAGGTCTCTTAATTTGCCACATCTAGAATGAGAGGGAGACAGCTATGCCCCAAGTATCGGCAGTTTAGCCAGCAGAGTGAGGTGGAAACAGATGGGCTTTGAATCAGCTACTCTTTTGACTGAATCTTGGCTTTGCTATCTAGTAGACATGTGATCTTGTTAAAGCACTTTGAGTCTTAGGTCTCTCAGATGAGAAAAACAAAAACAAAAAAACAATAACTCAGCAAATAATATTTACTTTGCAGGAATTGTGGTATTTTATTTCTATTATGAGAGGAATAT
This sequence comes from Graphiurus murinus, assembly GCA_004027655.1. Taxonomy (NCBI): domain Eukaryota; kingdom Metazoa; phylum Chordata; class Mammalia; order Rodentia; family Gliridae; genus Graphiurus; species Graphiurus murinus. The sequence continues at coordinate 27,579 of PVLC010013567.1, read as the reverse complement.
TATTTTGGTTCTTGAATATTTGATAGGAGCCACCAATATTTCCCTGGTATATGAAGGACTAGAGAGAGTAGAATTCCTGCCTGCCAATGTGCTCTTCTCCAGATTTCCATGAGCAGAGCAATGTTTCCTGGCCTGTGTGAAAACCCACCCCCACCACAACCACCCATCAGGCCTTGTGCCAAGTATTTAAACATATTAACTTATTAAGTCCTCATAATGCTTTATGGAAAAGGTGCTATTTTTTTTAATCTCCATTTAATAGGTGAGGAGACTGGCAGTGAGATTATTTGCTAAGTTCACACAACCAATCAATGGTGGAGCCAACTTTGAAATTCAGGCCATTGGGCTGCAGGGTCTCACTCTAAAGCAGTATGCCATGCTCTTTATAGAGCTCATAGAACCTGAGATGCAAAAAATTACAACAAGCAAGGAGCCAGGTAGGTGCTTTCACACATGTAATTCTCCATGTCTTTTTCCTACCCTTCATACTGCAAAATGCTTCAACTCAAAGAGCAGTTAGGGAGGAGAAATGGGCTGTACTATCCCAGTGGGTAAGCTCCTATTTTTAAGTAAGTATGAGTTTATTGAAGTTAAAAGCATTTTCACAAGACAAGAAGACAAGTATTAATAGTTAATAATACTTTTATTAGTATAGTAAATAAAGTCTATGTCTAAAAGCTTCCCAAAGTATTATGGTGAACTTTGAGAAAGGCACTTATATGAGTTTGGCTGAGCATTCCATTCAGTGACAAAGTTAACAAAATGCCGTAAATTTGAGAACCAAAATATTAATCTGTATATAACTTACTGCTCTCTCAAAAATAATAAAAACTACAAACAGGAAATCCCCTTGGTTTTTTTTTCTCTGATCCTCACAAATTTGTGCTCTCTCTTCCCTCTCACCCCCCCGCCCCCTTTTTTATTGGTGGCACTAGGGATTGAACCAAGGGCCTCTCATGCTAGGCAAGAACTCTACCACTGAACTACATCCCCAGACCTAAATTTGCTCTCATTTTTTTTGCAAGCACAAATTAATCTAACATGGATAGAGAGGTTAAGAATGCTCTCGACTTCTCAATCTCTAAGCATGTCTACACACCATTTACTCCTTACAATTGAGTGACTATGATTATTACCGAAACAGTACGACTGGAACTTTCCTTCCTTCCTTCTTTCCTTTTTTTTTTTTTTTTTGGTGGTACTGGGGATTGAACCCAGAGCATTATAATTCCAAGCTCCAACCTCAGCTTTCATTACTTTTTGTTGTGAAACAGGGTCTCACTAATTCATGAGTCTTATGTTGATGAGGCTGGTCTTGAACCTGTGATCCTCCTGTCTCAGCCTAAGTACTGGGATTTTATAGATTATGTGCCATCATGCTCAGCTTGGAAGTTCACTTTCTAGCAAAATATTACCAATTCTATATGTTCAATAGGTATTTGTTAAGATCTGGGAATGCAGCTCAGTAGTAGAGTACTTGCCTAGCATGCATAAGGCCCTGGGTTCAATCCCCAGTACATTAAAAAAATATTGTTGAGCATATGCTTTGCCTAGGACTGTGCTGTTTGGATTTTAAATTATACATTGATAACTTCTTGTACTATTTACTACATGAAATCTTCAACATTAATGAAATATGGCATGCTGTACTCTGCTATATAAATTTCCTGTACTTCAACATATCTGAGAAGGCTTCAAATTGGTGGTTAAAAAGCAGGAAGAAAAAATGCCTGAAAGATTAATCTTTAGATTTTAGTTCAAATATAACTACTTGTGTTATGACTTTCAAAGGTCAATTATTTTTGGCTAAATAAGTAGAAAATTGGTCCTGGTAAGCAGGCATGTATCTCCTGGTGGTGAGGTTGGAGGTGGGGATAGGGAGAAACCATTGCATTTCAGCAGTGATAGAATAATTTCCCATTCACATATATAAACAGCATTAGCATAATACCATTCTTTGTAGGAAAGGGATGTTAACATTTAGAGGGTTGTAATTATTTTAGGAATAATGAATTTCTATAAGGCATCTGTTTTTTCTAAAGTATTTTGGTTAAAGCCTGATTTGCGTGAAAACATAAATAACCTCTTGCTCCAGACTCAGAGCATCAGCAAGCTTTAACAGATGGCCTCATTTAAAAATCATTTGTTAAGATATCTCACATGTATCCAACACGCTGTCAACTTCTTCCTTTTATTCAATCATGATTTTACGTATTTCTGTCATAAGTATTTTTAATCTTGTACATTCATAGAAATCACTCAACTTAGTATTTATATTTAATTTGGTTGGGGAGCAGCCCTGATTTTTTCAAATTTGGGTACTAACCAAAGTATTATAAAATAATTAATTATAGAAAAATAAAAAGTTTAACATTAGCTCATGAAAATCAATATTTTAATCAAGTGGGAAAAACAAAAGAATTGAAGACCCATCTATCTTGCACCTCCCTCTTCCTTTCTCCTTTCGTTAATTCGTTAATACTAAAGAACCTAGAACAGAGACCTGCTGTCTCTCTTTCCTCACCTCCCATTCACTTTTTTTTTTTTTTTTTTGCGGTACTAGGGATTGAACCCAGGGGCATCCTACCTCTGAGCTATACCCCCAGCCCTATTTTTTATTATTTATCTTGAAACCGAGTCTCACTAAGTTGTGGAGTGCCTCACTAGGTAGCTGAGGCTGGCCTCGAACCCGGATCCTCCGGTCTCAGCCTCCTGAATGCTGGGGTTACAAGCGTGCGCCACCACGCCCAGCTCTCCCATTCACTTTTTAATACTAACAAAAATTGCAAAATCCATTCAGTTTTTGACCAACTACATATAATTAAGGTTTGGTACTCCATATATCTGGAACTTTTTGGCCAATGGTCACCTATGGATCCTCATATTGCCAAATGGATTGGACTTCTCTCTCATGTTGACTTTCTATTCATTGCTCCATGCATTTGGTGTTCATTATTCCCTCAGAATTCTTTCCTTTCCCAACTTCTATGAGATCACTCGTTCGTCTTTTCTTCTGAATCTGGGTATGTTTTCTGATCTTACTAACTCTGACGACTTCAACTATCAGCTATATAATGATGCCAAAACCTATATCTCTGGCTCATACATATATCTCCCCTGAATACATTCATGCATCTAAATATTCACAAGTTACTTCTACCTGTAGGTCCCCCTTTTACATGTGCCAACTGCACCTCTTACGATGGTCCCTCTTTTAGTGAAAGACACTCATGTCATATACTCATTAAAATCAGAAAATTGGGAGCCAGCTTTGACTCCTCCTTCCTTACTAAGTGACTAAATTCAGTTGTTTTTACCTCATTTCTCTTAGATTCTTTCCTTATTAAAGGTCATGGTGATGATAATGAAGATGATGATGACAACAATAAAGACCTGGCCTCTTACAAGAGTTTTCTAACTGGACTCAAAACATTCAGTCTTGTCATCCCCTTCCTAGCTATCTTTTCCATACTGCTGCCAGAGTGATATTTCTAAAACACACGTTTTAGAAATCCCTGCATAAAGTACTTACATGGCTTCCAATTATACATGGAAGAGAAACCAAAATTAGAAGCCAGAAATAATATGATCTGTGACTGGCTAATCTCACTTAACGTAGTGTTCTCCAAGTCCATCCATTTTCTTGCAAATGACATAATTTTATTCTTCTTTATTGCTGAGTAGAATTCTAGTGTGTGTATATCTCATAATTCTGTAATCCATTCATCTGTTGATGGTTACCTAGGTTAGTTCCATGATTTGGCTATTATGAATTGTGCTGCTATACACATGGATATGCATCTATCACTATAATATTCTGATTTCATACCTTTTGGAAAGATACCCAGGAGTGGCATAGCTGGATCATATGGTGAATCCTTTCCCAGTTTTCTGAGAAATTTCTACACTAATCTCCATATCTGCTGCACTAATTTGCAACACCACTGACAGTGTGTAAAAGTCCCTATTTTTCCTATATTTTTACCAGCATTTATTGTTGTTTGAATTCTTCATGGCTGTCAGTCACAGAAAGAGAAGTGGCATATGTTTTCTCTCATATGTGGAAGCTAAGGAGTAGTCAGGACACAAGAGGGACTTTAGTTGATGGAGAATGGAGTTGGTGGAGCAATGAAGGGGTTTAGTGGAAGGTGGCATTGGGGGGAGGGAGAAGTGATGAGGGAAACAACATATGTGAAATTACTAATGCCAATCTCAAAATCATATATGGGGAAGAGGAGGGAATAGGGACAAAGTTGGGGAGAAGACCACCTGTGCATGTATGTCCCTATCAAATGGAACTACACAATGATGTGAGATTACAATGCACCAATCAAAGTATTTAAAAAACAAACAAAAACATAGAGAAACAAAACAAAAAAGAAGTAATATGATCTGGCTCTTGGAGAGCTTCCTTATTTCCTTCATGTTTAAGCTTAAGTCTTAAAGAAATAGACACTCACATCTAATTATAGTGAATCTGTTTGTATTCAGGATAATTAAGAGTAAAAGCTGTTCTATACTAAAATAACACAAGAAAATGCAAGTTCAGAGTTATGATACAGGTAAAGTCCAGAATAAAACAATCTAGGATAAATAATAATAGAACAGGCTTACTGTTACAGATAAGAGAAAGGGGGTAACAATATTAACCAAATTAAGGCTATCATGACAAGATAAAATACAGACTAGATATCTATATCTATATATATCTATATATATCTATATATATATATTTCTCCACAAGTGAACATGGCCTTCATTTTTGACAGGTGATAGAGATTAGAGGAAAGAGTACGAAAAGAGCTGTATTAAAAAAAGACTATGGAGAAGTTGTCTAACCCCTTGAAAAAGTAATTCCAATATTTAACTTTTCAATATAAAAAGTTCCTCAAAAGACTAGGAATGGATCCACCATATGACCCAGCTATACTGTTCCTTGGTATTTTTCCAAAATAATTAAAGTCTGAATACTATAGTAATATGTGAATATCCATGTTTATAGATCAGAGTCTTGCTACGTTGCTGAGGTGTTGTCCTTGAACCTGTGATTCTCCTGTCTTGGTCTTCTAAGTACTGGGATTACAGGCATGCACCATCATGCCCAGTTTAGATGATCATATATGTGTGGGTTTGTTTTTTTTTTTGGATTCTTTTCTGTCTCATTTCCAAATTGATCTATCCCTGTGTAGACAACACAAGTCTAGACATTGAGTAGTGTAAGTCCTCCAGCTTTGCTATGTGTAAAGATTACCTTTTTTGGTCCTATGCATTTTTTTTCTACAAGAATTCTACTGGGATTTTGATAGGGACTGCACTAAATATAAACATTAACTCTGGAAGAAGCACAGCAATTAATATTCGTAGATTTAGTCAGATTTTCAAAGCTGTGCAGGATGTGGTCATTCTTCAGTAAGTGGTGCTGCTTTGGAAAACTGTTAAATGTCAGATAACCCTGGCTTTGTCCATTGATGAAGCCAAGTGATGATCACTGTGATACCCCAAACCAGGCTGTTAGCAAAGGATTGAAAAGTTTATCTAGTAAGATTGCTTTCTTGCCAGGCCTGGTAACCCTAGTACTTGGGAGGTTGAAACAGGAGGATCGTAAGTTTAAGACCAGCTTTGGCAAATTAGCAAGACCCTGTTTCAAAATAGAAAAATAAAAAGGACTAGGGGTATAGTTCAGTGTAGAGTGCCCCTGGAGTCAAGTCCCATTACCACAAGAAAAAAAAAAAAAGATTTCTTTCTTATCCTTTAATAAGCATTTACTTAGTACCTAATAAATAAAAGATACTAAGGTACTGTGCTTATTCTTTATTTAAGAATTAAAATCCTTAAATAGTGGTCTTTTTCTACTTTTTAACAATTTTGAAATCTCTATTAGAGATTTTTTTTTTTTGTATTGGGGATTGAACCTAGGGGCAGGGACATTACTACCTCTGAGCTACACCCACCGGCCCTATTTTATTATTTTTTTATTTTGAAACTGGGTCCCACTAAGTTGCTGAGGCTGCCTCAATTCTGCAGTCTTCCTGTCTCTGCCTCCCAAGTACTGGGATTAGAGTTGTGTGGCAGCACACCTGACTTAGAGCTTTTGATATGCAGTTTTCTTTATTCAGTTATAAGCACTTCGGAGTCAAGGACTGTGTTAGTATGTGTTTGAACAGTTGGCATGTGGTAGGATCTCTTATAAACAGTTCATCAAATTGAGCTAAAATCTTATTGCATGATATGTTCAAAATGTGCAAAAATTAGAGTCCTGAAGAATTAATAACAAGGTGCTAACTCTACAAGTACAAATTACAAACAGAAAAAACAGAGCAACCAGAAAGAAGAAAAGATCAATGTGAGATGTAGCCTTCCGCCTAGGCTTGGGGAGTTGGTGGGATTTGAGGTCAGTTCTGAACATGCATGTAGGATCTCAGGAAAGTGTGATCATGGTGAGGTACCAGACTTACTGCTTCTGCACCTTCTTAACTCTAGCAACTAGCGAGGAAGGCAAATATGTAAACAAGGTGTGTGAGTCTTCCTAGTGGGCCACTCACTTTGTGGCCCTGAGTAATCTATAGTTCTTCACATTCTATCATTCTTCAGATCCTGGCAAATGTCAGGCAGAGTATCGAGCACAGCACTTCATTTACAGTATCTCTTAGATTTGTCAACAGCTCTGCTGAAGCTGTTTCACTGGTGGATGGGTCCCTGTAGAACCACCCAATCAACACCAGCAGCTGCTTACTCCCAGACTCCTTGTTCTGTTTGAAATACAAACCTTCTTTGTTAAAGCTCCTATCAATTAATGTTTCTCTTCCATGCATTTGAACCATTTCCTAACTCATGTATCCTCTCTCCATGTTCTTCCAGATTCCTCACAATTGTTATCTTCCCCTTCAATCTTCTAGTTTGCCTTCAAACAGATGTAACCTCTTTTTCTTCTTTAAGCCCCATGGCATTTTTTGCATCTTCTTACATTTAGAACATTGTGCCCTGAATTGATTTTTGAACACCCGTTTAATTTCTTCTAGTATTTTATTCACTTTTCTGGTACAGGAATGATGTTTTAATTATTTGTTTTATACAGAGCAGATGTCTAATTTCCCAAACTGATTTATAGTACTCATACAATTCTATATGGTATGAATGATACAGAGCTTATGTATCTGACAAGTCAAATCCTGTTTCTGCCACCCTTCCAAATACCCTGTTTACAGAACAGAACCAAGCCTAATTATACAAAAACATAAAAAGACCTTGAGGAGCTGGGCATGATGGCGCACACCTGTAATTACAGTACATGGGAAGCTGAGACAGGAAGACTGTAGGCTCAAGACCAGCTTTAACAATTTAGCAAGACTCTCAGCAACCTACTGAGACCCGATTTCAAAATAAGAAATAAAAAGGGTTGGGAGTATAGTTTGGAGGTAGAATGTCCCTGGATTCAATTCCCAGTACTAACCAGGTAACAAACAAACAAACAAACATGGAAGAAATTCAAATGCATATTGTTAAGTGAAAGAAGCCAATCTGAAAAGGCTATGTACTGTATGATCCCAACTATATGACATCCTAGAAAAGGCAAAACTATTGAGACAGTAAACAGATAGTTAGGGATTGGGGGTTGGATCAAGGGAGAGAGAAATGAATAGGTGAAGAAGAGGATTTTTATAACAGTCTAACTATTCTGTATGATACTGTGATGGTGGATGCACATGATGATACATTTGTCAAAACCCCTAGAATGTCTAACAAAAAGAGTGGACCCTACTGTAAACTACAGGCTTTAGTTGATAATAATGTATCAATATTGGTTAACTGACTGTAACAAACACACTATACTAAAAGCATGATGTTAATAATAGAGATTGGGAGGAAGATGGGTAGGGAAATTTGGGAACTCTATACTTTCTTCTTAATTTTTCTATAAACCTAAAATGCCTCAAAAATCTTTTACAGTAATTAAAAGTACAAGTTAAATATACTATGGAATAGTCCATTCTTTTTTTAAAATATAACCACATACTGACATATACTGAAGGTCTACTTTTGCAAATAATAATGAAAGCAGAAGTTTTTCAGAATCTATAACCATGAAAAACAAAAAACAAAAAACAAAACCCTGCAATATCTTCTAAATTTCAATGTGCTACATAATATAGAGAAAAGGGTCTTAAAACCTTTGGGTTTTACAAAGGTTTTCCAATGGCATTGTGAGCAAAAGTTTTAAAGGAATTAAAAACTGAGACCCTCAATTTCCATAGTTACTCTTGCCTAAAAATGCATAGATCACAGGTACCCTGTACTGTAGTGTAGAGCACTGCTCATAAAGAGGAGTCCCATATTATAGAACAAAGTCAACCTAAAGGGGCCTTTACCTTGTTTCATAAATCCATAGGACAAACTCATGGCAAAGCAAAGTGAGGAGGAGACAGTCCTAGAAACTATTCATTGGAATTCAAGAATAAAATCAGATTTTATTCTCATTGATTTGACTTGATTGTTTTAATAAGGCCATATTATGAATTTATGCAAGTAAATGAATGAACTAAATCTATACATAATTTATAGTTTTGATGAAAATATATGTTGGACACATATCTGATAGTCAGAAATGATATCCTTTGTCACTATTTAACTTGCAATGAAAATTTTATATATCAACTACAAAATGTAAGGAGCTGGGGGGTAGAACGATTGGCTGGCATGGTGAGGCCCTGGGTCCAACCCCAGGGGTCCTGGGATTGGCTGCAATGTGTGAGGAGGTACAGTTTTACAAGTGATTTCAGAAAGTCCTCTAACAAAAACCATATGAACTATATGTTGTTACCATATCATTCAATATTACCTCAGTCTTTATACCCTTTCTTCTTTTTCCTTTGCTCTTTCTGAGAAATTAATTCAGTGCCCCATTTATATGATCCTCCAACTCTTCTTTTGAGAATACATCTAGCATCATAAATACTCCTTCCTTTAATCTACAAACATTATCACATTTATGTTATGTGAAATAGAAGGTTCAAAGCTACAGCATTCCTAGACCAGTATTTAGCTCTAAATAGTAGTTACTTACAAGAAGAGATAACATTAGGCAAATTAGTATTCAATTGATTTAACTGATGATGCTATGTAATTCTTTAAGTCATTGGCCTCTAGTAAATATAAACACCAATTTTGATATTGAATTAAACTCAGTAAAGGTGTCCATAACATAGAAGTTACAAAGAGGGCTTAGCTTCTGAAGTATCATATGGACTTAAAGCTTAGTCATTCACTAGAAATGTGACCTTGGGTAAGTGACTTCTTTACTCCTTCGTACTGGGCTCTGAGGACTAGTCATGAGGAGGATTAAATGAAATAATACAAGTAATGTGCCTAGTACAGTGTCTAACATATATTAGGTATCCAATAAATGATAGCAATAAATGATCATACTTTACAACTAGTATGAGTTTTCCAAATCACCCATTCTTGTATATATAATTTAAATAGGGGAGGGTGGAAGCTGAGACACTTTGAGAAAAACTGTGACCTACAAACTTACTAATTAAATGATATTTATTAAGCATTTTATCATGTGTCAGATACTATTCTAAAACATAGAGAACAGATAAACTCTTTGTTCTTGTGAAGCTGACACCCTAGGCAGGAAGATGAAGAGTGAACATAATAAATAAGAAAATATTATAGAATGTTAGAAGGTGGGAAGTGCTATGTGGAAAAGTGAAGCAGATTAAGAGTGATTGGGAATGGCAGAATGGGGGTACAGTGCTACTTTGAAAAGGATGGTCAGGAAAAGCCTCATTAAAAGGGTGCTATTTTAACAAATCTCTAACGGCATTGAGGAAGCTAGCTGAACAAATAACATTTCAGGCAAAAGGGCCAAGCAGCAAAAGCCCTGGGGCTTAGTGTGTACAAGCAGGGAGGCCATGTGCGGCTGAATTGGAGCAAATGGTGGGAGAAGAATAAAAATGAGATCAGAGTTAGAGCAGCCAGGTAGTGGAGAGCCCTAGTGGTCACTGAAGGGCTTGTAGATGAGATGGAGAGTCAATGCAGAATCCTGAGGAGAGAAATAACAGAATCTGTCTTGTATTTTAGAGAAGCCTCCTCCTGGCTGTTTCATGGGTAAAGCAGGGATGTAGTCAGGGGGCTAGTATGATAATACATGAAAAGCACGGTGATGGCCTGGACTGAAGGGTGGCAATGGAGGTGGTAAAACCATCTTCATTATGAGCACATTTTGAAGCAGATGTCAACAGTTGAAATAGTTTTCTGTCAGAGTGGATGTTGGGTCAATAGTGGTTGTTTTATTCTATTTAAGGGAGAAATAAGGATCCTGCTATCACCAGTGGGAAAAGACTATGTCTATAGGGTTTTAAGAGGAGAGGGATTTCTACTACTTCCACAGTATAAACACCTAAGAGGTTATTGAGAACAGAAATCATATATAGTGTTTCATTTCCTACAGTGCCTACATCATAACTTTAACATGTTATGTGATTAATAAATATATTTAAAAAGATTAAATGAGATGGATAAGGTGGCATACACTTGTAATACAAGTACTTGGGAGGCTGAGATAGGAGGATTGTAGGTTTGAGGCCAGTCTCAGCAACTTAGTAAGACCCTCGGCAACTTAGTGAGACCATATTTCAAAAAAAGAAGATAAAAAGGGGTAGGGGTGGAGGTATAGCTTGGAAGTAGAATGCTCCTGAGTTCAATCCCCAGTACCACACACAGGTATATACCCAACCTATTTTATAATCCAGGTGCTTTTTAAAAACTTAGGTACTAGAAATCTAAATGAATTGCTGCTGCTATTGTATGAAAGGTAACATTTAGGCTTTTTTTTTTTTTTTAAATATGGACAGAATGCTGATTCACTTTGTAAGTATAGAATTAAATTCTTTTACAATTTTTGTTTCTGAATGTTTAATTTTGTGAGAATCTTCAGGTATGAGAGAAAAACCATTCCCTGGCATTTTTCAAAGAGGCCTTCTGTGAAGACCCCAGTGTTGTAGGGAGGAAGATTTTATCTTCATTTATTTCTTCTCCTAAAATATATATCTGGTAAGATGAATAAAAATGGTTGGCAGGTCAAACTAAAATGATAACACATTAAGTTTCATAAATGAGATTTCCTTTCCATACCAATTGTTTTGGCATAGCTTTTCAAATATACTCATAATACAGACTTCTATTAAAATTGAAGAGAAATACACATTTCCTCATTTTTCTTTTTCCTTTTATTAAAGGAAATGTGTCAACTGAAGACATGGTGCTGACTGGTAGCATCACACTTAAAGGTTTTCCTATTCAGATGCCAAGAGCATGCAAGCAGTTTAGCACACTAAGTAAGAGGCATTTTTTTCCGTATTTAGTAAATGAAGAATGTGTCTTCAGTGCTCTGGTGTAAATCCTTTATTAAATCAAATGTTCTATAATATTGCAGTGTTTAAAATGTCCTAAAAGATGTATTAAATAATATTCTATTAAATATTTTATTACATACAATTTCAAGAGATTATACACAGATCTTATTGCTCATGTCTATTAAAAAATAACTCCAGTGATTTTACTTTCTCCAATGTAATAAATAGACTGGTGAATTGCTAATGGTATTAATCAAGCAGGACACCTCTAAAGATCATAATTTGGTTTGTTTTATGGCCACACACTATATTTCTTGTAATTCAAGGTAATTTAAGTAATAAGTTGTAGTTTCATAGGCAGGTAGTACTCTAATATGGGTGATATGATGAATGAATATAAATATTATAATGAATAGTAGTACCCCTAAGGAATCCTTCTCCAGTTCCCTTAAATGGAGTAAGATGAATTAGTTAGAATTTCATGAAATGAATAATAAAAAATATCATGAAGTATATATCAGCATATTCTATTATACAGAAGAAATTTCAAGCAATTTCACATATTTAAATATCTACTAACAGGTATTTTCTCTTAAATAATTCATACCTATGGCATTTTTTTTTTTTGTGGTGGGGATTGAACACAGGACTTTGCGCATGCTACAATATACTCTACCACTGAACTATACTCCCAGCCTGTACATAAAGTTTTGATATTAAAATTATGGAGTTTATAATGGATGATCAGTAATGAGATTAGGAGTTTATGCATTAAAGACATAGTAACTGAAATTTCATCAAAACTACTGTCAGCCAGGCATGGTGGCGCACGCTTGTAATCCTAGCATTTGGGAGGCTTAGACCGGAGGATCTGGATTCACCGTCAGCTTCAGCTACCTAGTGAGGCACTTTGCAACTTAGTGAGATCCTGTTTCAAAATTAAAAAAAAAAAAAAAAAAAAAAAGGGCTGGGGGTGTAGCTCAGAGGTAGAATGCCCCTGAGTTCAATCCCCAGTACTACAAAAACAAACAAACAAAAACAAAACCTATTGTCACCAGGTGTGGTGCGCATGCCTGTAATCCCAGTACTTTGGAGGCTGAGATAGAAGTATTGTAGGTTCAAGGCCAGCTTCAGCAACTTATTGAGACCCTGTATGAAAATAAAAAATAAAATGGGTCTCGGTGTGTAGCTAGGAAGTAGAATGCCCCTGGGTTTGATCCCTAGTACCAGAAAGCAAAACAAATAAGAAAACAACAAAAACCCTTACTGTCATGTCTTGATAGTTTAATTTCTAGGTTTAAGTCTTTCAAACTTAAAACTTACCAGAATATTATCAGCTTATATAATATAAAAACTATTTGGGCAACTTGTATATGTAATGGCTGTTTTATCAAATTATTACTACCAGTCCACATATGCTGAATGACAATCAAGGAATTTTATACAGGTATTTCAGGTTCCTAGAACATGTACTGTTGTTTCTAACAAACATTATTAATAAAAAACTGCCTTACAACAAAAAAGGCTTCCAACTGAAGCTTTTTTTTTTTTTTAAAGTAATAGTTGATACAACTTCAATTAATAAAACAATTTGAGCAGCCTTTAGAGACTTCTCATTGAATTGTACAATGGCAATCACTACAGGGAAGAGTTATGCTGGCTCTGTTGCCCTGAATTACTGAGAAATGGGTTGGGATGGCTAGGCTGGTGGAGGCCCTGGAGGTCCTCACAGAGGTACCTAGCTAGAAGTCTTCCTATGCCTAGTGGACACCAGGGTTGAAGAGTGGACTATTTAGTCAGCCTTGCTGTCCCATGCTTTCCCCCCACCCTGTGTGTCCCTCCCCCAGAAAAACAAAAACAGCACATAGCTAAAATCCAGTTCCTGCTTAAAACAAAGTCTTAGTAGGAACGAGAAAGCTTTGTAGCAGACCTAGAGCTTGCTGACCTATTTTAGCTGCCTGCAGCTAACCTTCAATCACATGGTTACTTCAGAGGTTCATAGAATTGTGTGTGCTGCACAGTCAGGGAAGAAAAGTGCTTTTCACAGTCACTTCACAAATAAGTCTTGCTCTTTATTCCACCTTGAGATGCTGCAGCCATTATTCACCAGGGAGCTCAGTGTGCCATTAGGAAGGCTGTTCTATTGTGGGGTATCTAAGTCTAGTTGTCTGCATCTAAGTAGTCACTGGTGACTTTTAGTCCAACTAGAAGAAAGCAGGAAAAGAGGTAAACATCTTGTGTCTGGGACATAAAGTCTTATTTATGTCTCAATTTAGTGAGCTATTATTTATAATGTCTTACATAAATGAAATCATGTATAAAGCATGATGTTTACTTAATTAATTATTTTTTTTTTGGTACTGGGGATTGAACCCTGGAGTATTCTACCTCCAAACTACACCCCTAGTCCTATTTTTTATTCTTTAGTTTGAAACAGGGTCTCACTAAGTTGTGGAGGGCCTCACTAAGTAGCTGAGGCTGGTTGCAAACCCAGATCCTCCGGTCTCAGCCTCCCAAATACTGGGATTACCAGCATGTGCCACCATGCCCGACCATGATGTTTATTTTTAATGACTGATAATGTGTGATGTTTTCTTTCAATTGTATAAGTTATATGAAATGAATAATTACATACTTTTCATTGCAGATATTAAGTACTTTTCTAATGACGTAGGCTAGTCAAATTATTTCTGCTTTCAACCTTGCATGTCATATGAGCTACAAAATTCATTTTTATTTTCAGTTCTGTGCTCTAATGTAAAGATACAGTAACTTTTTTTTTGGTACAAAAAGCTTCTAGATGGACAATTGTGATTTACTGTGTAAACATATAAGCAAAGAAACCATTCAGCTAACTTTTATGGTTTTTATTTTTAAAATTAGCTCAATGTATAAGGAAACTAAGGCCCTTTACTTTCTATTTAAAATCTTTAATTATAAGCATTATATAGTTGAAAGGCATCCTAAATTAGGTATTATCTTGGCCCTACCTTTATTTACTTTTATATAATTATCCCAATGAAAGATATAATTATAGCATTATACAAAATTACTAACCCATTTTTATTGTTTCTAAGTGATAAACATATTACATATGGATTAAGACACTAAATCTCTAATTAAAATAGCTAAAAGTTAATAAAAAGTAGGAACTAACATTTCCTATTTCTTGGGAAAAAAACCTTATGAAAAAGTACAGTTTTGGTGAAATACTTTATGAGTAAATTTCAAGATATAATTAAAACCTTATAAATGATACAAAAATTGTTATTTAAATGCCCAATTTGGAGAAAAAGAAACTGAGAAAAATGACTTTTGGTATCACGGGAAAAGCAAAAAGCTCTCTTTGCTTGAATTTTTACTTTGTATTACTGTGGAGTGTCATGGAGACAGAATCACAATGTGACATTTTTGTCCTCATCTTCAACGTCTGCAGCATTAAATTATTACTCTTGGAGGGAGAAGTAGTCTCTGATTCGGAAAACAATGAGGCTTACTGTGTAACAATTAGAAGGAGAAATAATCTTCCCTAAATAGCAGCACAGTTCCAAATTATCTACAGGAATGGAAAAAGAAGATGGCAGGGACACAACACTTCGCAAAGTGAATTTTAAACAATGATTCAAATTATCATAAAATAATTAATCATGTTTCACTCAAGAGATAATAGATATAAATGTCAATTGACTGGGAACAATGAATGTGCAAGCTCCTGGGATATTACTATCCAATGTTATCAACCTGGCACCTCCCTTCTATTTGAAGGGTGTATTTAAAATGCTCAGTTGGTTTGGCCTTAATTAGTCATCCTGATAGGTATCCAACACCGAATTTCTACCATGTGTCTATAGAGGCAAGAGGAAAAGAGAATATAGACAAGCTAAAAGATCATTTAAATTTAAATTACAATTATTTGACAGGGTTTTAATGCAGCCAGTAACATACTTTCTCATTAAAAAGGTGAATTTACAATAAGCCAAGGCAAGAAGAAAGATATATTGGCAGGAAGCCTGGCATGATGGCGCATGCCTGTAATCCCAGTACTTTGGAGGCTGAGACTGGAGGATCACAGGTTTGCGACCAGCCTCAGCAACTTAAATGAGGTCCTCAGCAACTTAGATCCTGTTTCAAAATAAACAATAAAAAAATAGAGCTGTGGATGTGGCTTGGAGGTAGAATGCCCTTGGTTTCAATTCCCAGTAACATACACACTAATATATACATCTAGGTTGAAGCCAGGTACGGTGACACACACCAATAATTTCAGTTACTTGGGAGGCTGAAGAAGGAGGATCAAAAGTTTGAAGCCAGCCTAGGCAACTTAGCTAGACTCTTGAAGCCAGGTATGGAGGCACATACCAATAATTTCAGTTACTTGGGAGGATGAAGCAGGAGGATCAAAAGTTTGAAGCCAGCCTAGGCAACTTAGCTAGACTCTACCGCAAAATAAAATAAAATGGGCTGAGTGGTAGACCACTTTCCTAAGCATGCACAAGGCCCTGGGTTGAATACCTCGTAAAACACACACACACACACACACACACACACACACACACACACACACACACACACACAAACCACACAAAAAAACAATGACAAACAAACTAAAATTTCAGAATAAGACTGATTTAGCAAGAACACCTGAAGGAAAGGGAGAATATTTTTTGCATTTACAAAAAACCTGGCAGTGATAGAAAAATGGGCCATTGTGAGGAGTGCAGGTGAAACAGTCAACTGCAGCCTGTAGTCCAAGGCCAGAGATACCACTGGATCTTAAGGCCATGTATTTTAATAAGAAGCATGGGGCTAGATTAAATATTCACTGAAAAATGCCTCTGTGAGCATTTTCCACACGAATTAATAAACATCTAAGGTTGCTTTCACTCTCACAGTATTGGTCCTCCAGCTTCAAAAAACCCAGGATGTACATTACAGTGAAATAAAAAATTGTTCTATCCTGGGTTGGGATATTAAAAATCTGGCAGATTTCTTACACTTCTCTCTATAGGGATCTTAATGACCCACCACCACCACCACCACCACCACCACCACCACCATCACCATTAAGGAAATTTCATTCAGACATCTAAAGCAAAGGGAATTATCTAAAGCAATCATCATCGTCATAGTGAGAGATAATTATTCCTTCTTGATGCATGAAACAAATGAGTATTGCTGATCACTTTATTAAAAAAGTCTGAATAGCACAATAATTCTGCCTTACATGATGATATTAAGGCATTTTTCAGGATGATTTTACATACCTTGCTTATTAAAGGCATAATTATTTAAATATCACGCAAAATATCATTATAATTTGCTTGTTTTCTAAATTTAATATAAACCAATTCTGCTTTCCAAACGAAGCAATTAGTTTTTTGGATCATAACTATTCAATAATTACCATTTTTAAATTTTTGAATATTTACTGCAAAGGACTGCAATATCAACTATTCTGATTAGAAAATAGATACTTGTGGGAAAAATGGAAGTGATATTATTTAAAAAATGATGCAGATGCATCCTTTATGCATAATAAAAAAGTACATTTAATGATCATATAATTAGATGGGAGGAGTAACTGGGTAGGATAAGATGAATGGATCACAGATTTTACTGCCTAAGTTAAAATTTAGCAGAAAAATTAAGGCTGCTTTGCATGAATCAGTGTATGGTTAGTTTTTTTCATTTAATTGCTTTAGGAATAAAGAATATTTATAAATAGTTTACTAATTTGCTTTGATAGTATACTTTCTTTAGAAATACATATTCCTGGATTATATTATGCAGCTCACTGGTAGATGTTATATAACTGAAAAAATTTTAAATGTGGAAATATAAACAGCTAATTTGATAGTTTCTTCAGGATATTTATTTTAGGTGGTGTTAGTTAAATCTTATATGGCTCACTGGCACTTTATTTTCATTTATATTAATTAAAATAAAAATATAGAAAATTAAAACTAAAGATTAAATTAAATTTATTAAAGTATTTTATATTATATGAAATACATGTAATATATTTAAGTATATGCAATATGTTAAAATATATGCACTATACAAAATAATTATCTTTTATATCAAGAAATTAATTCATATAAATTTCCAAAATAAAGTTGGTGGTTATTTGATAGCAGGTACTTAGAAAACCTGTGTAGAATGAATTAGTATTATACTGCTTCTTCATAAATTATAGAAAATATTGTCTGTACTAAATGAAATCTTTCTTAGGGAACAAGAAACTTTAATAGAAAGTAAAGGAATAAATTTATAAGTGCTTGCCCTGGTGACTTGACAGAACTCTCTGGACCAAACTATTCAGGCGATCTGAACATCTTCAGATAAATTCATATTTCAACCACCCAGGACAGATAAAACAGATTCCATTTTATGGTAAACTTACCTATCTGTGATTTGTGAAGAATCATTGTAATATCCAGCTGCCTTCATTTAAACAACGTTGGCCTTTCCTTTTCCAATTTAAGTATGCTATTCACTTGGCCCTCTATGCTGGTCATAAAAACTAGCCTTACTATTAAACCTTCCATACACATTCTTGAAAATTACTTCAGATTTCTCTTTCTTCAGAGTATGAATAATAAGGCCTTTAATATATCCTGGTACATTATCTCAAAATGTTTGATAATATTTTGATTCCAGGAGAGGTATTTTCACAAAAAGAATGTAAAGCAGTAACAACTTTATTTCCTTAAGTAACCATTTTCCTCTAGACTTGAAGCAGTAAGAAGTGGTGACTAAGCCTACATATAGAATCTTTATTTCAAAAAAATGTTTTCTGGTATAGTTATCGGTTTATTCTACTCAAACCCATTTTAAAAAGATCTTTATAAAATCTGAAACTTATTTTGAAAAATATTTTTGTGCTAAAATGAGACTATTTTCTTTCTTTCTTTTTTGCGGTACTGGGGATTGAATTTAGGGACATTCTACCTCCGAGCTATACCCGCAGCCCTATTTTTTATTCTTTATTTTGAAACAGGGTCTCACTAAGTTGCAGAGTGCCTCACTAGTTGGCTGAGGATGGCCGTGAACCCAGATCCTCCAGTCTCAGCCTCCCAAATGCTGGGATTACAAGCGTGCGCCACCACGCCCGGCTTAAAATGAGACTATTTTCTGAGAAACATTTTCATAATATAAAAACACTGAGATGTTTTAAAAACTGGAAATTTTGGTGAGAGTCAAATACTAATTGGGTATCTTTGATATTTGATAACTGTGGTATATAAATAATAGAACATTTCAGAAAGCACAAATATTTAAAAATGGCTTTTGGTTTTTAAACATAATAAAACCAATCTTGTAGGTCATAATTACAATGGCTGAAAAACAGAGAGAGAGAGAGAGAGAAAAGAGAGAGAGAAAAGAGAGAGAGAGAAAAGAGAGAGAGATATGGAGGGAGGGAGGGAGAGAGAGAGAGAGAGAGAGAGAGAAAGAAAGAGACAGAGAGAGAGACAGAGAGAGATTGAGGTCTTTCTTCTGTTACAGGCATAGTTGAAGTCTTGTATCACAAATAAAAGGACCCTCCCTAGCATATGGAGTAGTTGCCATGTCCTCCCAGGGAAGGTTTGTAACTATGTTCACCTCAGGCTCATCAAGAAGAGGTAAACTGTCAAGTATAATTTCAGTCATAGTGTGGTTTGGTTGAGACAGATTAGTAGTATGTAATCATGATACACAGTTTATCCCAGCACCAAACTGCCACTTGGGAAATCTTGATCTCAAATGAACAGAGACTCAGTCATTATTAGTGTCAAAAAGGTATACAGAGACAAAATTTGGTTGGCAGGACGAAAGATGAATCAAGGCGAAAAAATGACCAATTGCATGTTCAAAATTGAAATTGAGAGGCTGACTACAGTTTGGAAATACTTTAAATACCAGAAAAGTCATACATTATTAATTGTTCACTGATTAATATTTAAAATGTTTCTCTAAAGTAACGTATTTTTAGAGAGGCAATATAAATTACATATATCTTCTTATTTCAAAATCCTTATCCTCACGGTGATGCATTCTATATGAAAGAATAAGACAACAAAGTTTTTTTCAAAGTATATAATTTTTTAGTATACTTCATTTTTTAGTATACTTCATTTCATTGGATATTCAAGAATTAAGACTTTTTAGAAGAGAAAACTTAGTTTTTGGAAAAATTTGAATATTTAAATGCTATGCGGCTTCATAACTTTCTTAGGAAGAAATCAGGATATAATTCTGGAAGAATGAGACCCAAATAACTTTCTAAATATTTTATAAACACTGGAAAATATGTTTATAAATTGTAAGATACATTATTCTATTAGTAAACACAAACTTTGGTATCTTTAAATCAGACTCTCTCCAACCAAATATCCACAAAAAGAATGTCCTCAAGTGTCAGTGCCTGAAGTGATGCGCTCTGACAAATCTAACAGCTCTTTCTGTGTCATTCCTAATGCACTTGTCACTCAGTATTATCCATCCTCATTAATGACAATGGGAAAGTTTATCTAGGGAACACGTTTTAAATCATCTACTCTTTACAATGGGACCATGAAATCTCTTACAAAACATGAGGCGGGAACTACTCTGACAACAAAACCCCTTCCTGGCAGCTTTATTCTTAATTCCTGTTCAAGGAGTAATCTGTTTATTATAAAATCATACAGAACAATATATTAAACAGAATTTGAAACAAGAATAGCTAGTGTGATTTTCAAGCTTACAAGTATTTTTACAACATTTTTATTAGGCTGAAAACACTAAGTTGAGTCCTTTTTGTGTGGTTTCATACAATCTTCTTTCTAGTCTACATTATAAACACCTTTGAAAAGGGGTTTTGTTTTACCTAATTTAAGGATAATTTTCAAATGTCAAAGATACTAGTCCTTACAGAGTTCTTTAAAATATTATATTTCACATTAACTTAGATAAAAGCAATTTTGAGTAAGAATGCACTCATGTTTAAATTTCCTAATTAACATACCATAATATTCCAACTTAAGTTTTGTATGGCTTAAAAATAATCTTATCAACACTAACACTACCTTTAACACTATATTTACATTTTAAGCTTCATCATCATTTTATTTTCTTGTCTAAGAAATTTATACAGTTAAGTTAAAAAAATCGAAAATAAGTAAGACTTATTAATCCACAAATGCCTGGTGAAATACTGTCTTAATTTAAGTATCAGATCTAGATATCGGATATTGTGGCTTTGAGTACTTGTGCTGATAAAACCAATACTACTTACATATAAGTTCTTATGCTTCTTAACATTTTGTCATCAAAAGTTTAATGCCACATTTTCTTTCACTTAGTAAAGAGTAAAATAATACTAAATAGATTATTTGAAGAGTCAAGTATATTTAATGTTGATTTTTATCACTTTTATTCACCTGAAGTTAACTGTGTATTTGAATATGCTATGAATAAAAACACTGAATTTTAATATTTAAATTGTGTGAAGCTATAATTCCTAAGGCATTTTACTTCAGAATTCAAAACGATTGCCTTAATATTTCTAATTAATGCTTTATTTTTAAAAAGAGAAAAAGATTTTTTGAAGGATGCTATTAAATTATATTGAATTCATGCTTAATATTCTAAGTAAAATGTAAAAATGTATAAAATATATAAAAATCACCAAATTGATAGGTAATTTAATTTGTGATGTTTAATAAAATATAAATCCAAGGACAACTAGGAAGATTTACAAATTATAATTGTTCCTCATATATTAGGCATTTATCATGTATTGAGTAATCATATACAGAAAATAGTAATTTTTGTGTGGCTTCAGAAAGCAAGATTAGTCCTAATGGATGGGAGGTTGCTTTAGCATCTGGTGGAAAGTGAAATGGGGAGAGTTTCACATGATTACAGGGAGGCTGGATGAGAAAATATGTGCACACAATAAGAAGCTAGCTTTGAAGCATGTTAAGCTTCCTTTCTATTTTAACCTCTTACGAAGTTTAGGTATTTTCTCAGAGATGTTAATACAGCCAGAGAGAATCTAGATATTTTCTCTAAGAGACTGTATTAATTCTAATGTAAATAACATGTCAAATGATTATGTGTCTTCATTATTTTCAAGTAAAGCTTAATTTTAAGACTAAAAACCATTAACACCCAATTGACAATTCTCTTAATATTCAAAGTATGTAGCTCTCTAAAGTACTGGTTCTTAGCAAATTTTCAAAGAGTAAATATTTTTGGCTTTATAGGCCATAAGATTTCAATTTAGTGATGTAGTGTAAAAGCAGCTATTGACAAAGCAAATGGACTTCTCTGCATTTTGATAAAGTTTATTTTAAAATACAGTGGGGCTGGATTTGGCCCACAGGCATAGCTTGCTAACTTCATGCTCTTATGCAACAGGGGCACAGTTGGTTTGATACTGTCTTTTCCACATTTACTTTTACATGGACCAATAACATAACAATCCTTTAAAGAAATGGGAGTAGATGGGAATGTTACAAGGATTGAATGCTAAAGCAAAGAAATGGCCCATACTTATGGTACTATGAAAAGTAGATCACATTTCCAAAATCTTTTTACATTTATTTTTTCTGGTTTTTAAATTAATTACATGTTAATTCAACAGGCTATGTGAAGGAAATACAGTCATATATTGTGTACTATAAAGCTTTTTTATTAAGAAGTCAATATGGGATGATTCTTTAGTAAAGATAGTCTTAGATTCTCTTATTAGGGAAGTGGTATCAGTTACTTTACTGTTAAAGCATTTTTAAATTAAAATTGTAAAACATCCAAAATGTTACATTCAAATTCCATTTTATATAATTATTTCATTCATAACTTATAAGTTTCACATATTTATATGTTTTCTGTTAAAAGTCAGCAAAGTATACAGGCAATCAGATTAACTATACTTGTTACAGAATACTAGGAGTTGTAATGGGGAACCACTGGGTCAAAAAGAGTTACAAAGTATAGGTATTTTAAACTAGGAAATTAAGATTGAGTCCTGTCAGTTCTGGAGGATTTTTAGTCTAAATCTAATAAATCACATAAGGAACCAAATTATAAACTGCTTATTGGTCTTTATGAACAGATGAAGCATTCAAAATAATTTTTAATGGCAATAAAGTAATGATTCAGATAGTATATCACACATTATTAACTAAAATTGTCCTCATTGACTATCTAGTATTTTTGAGTACAGGTCTACTTCATTTCAGCTAAACAGTTCATTGTATTATTAGCTGATATTTGTTGAAGATTATTTTTCTTATGCAAACCTTAGAAGTATATTAAGCATCTATATAAAACTGTATTCCCCACCAATAGAGTATCCCATATAGTCTGAAATGGTGAGATTTTTATGGTCACACTTCTAACATGTCTTGACCAGTGTAACAAGGACATCCATCCATCCATCCATCCATCCATCCATCCATCCATCATTTGTTGAGCACCTACACGGTCAGGCATTGAATAAAGAAAAGGAATACAATGATAAAAAATATAGACCCAAGTTTGTAGCACTTATACCCATTAAAAAAACAAAACAAAACAAACAACCCTGTATTTTCCCAAAGCATTGATACTTCACAAAAGAGGTTTAAGATATGCACGATATTTTCTCTGTATTAAAATGTAACAGCAAAAACAAAGAATGCAGAGAGGGTATTCAAGAGCTAAATAATAAGCAAAGAAGATCAGTCTTGGATCAATGTTCATTCAAATTCATGACTGGTGTTAGTATTTTTAGATACCAATCAGTCCTATAGGCTTATCATTCATTTGAGTATTAATACAAATCCATTATTACATTACATTTATTTAACCTGGAAGATTTTGTTTGGCATTGACTAGAAATTTAATTCTATTGCTATTTTTGATAGCATACAGAGACCTTCCCACCCTAAAAAAGAACAAAGAAACAAAAAAATTGAGCTTGTATGGTTGACATGTATGAAAGCCCAAATACAAAGGGAAGAATCCTTAAGGTGATAAGTAAATTTATTTTATTAGTATGTTTTACAATTGTGTGTGTGTGTGTGTGTGTGTGTGTGTGTGTGTGTGTGTGTTGCTGGGAATAGAACACAGCGACCCATGGAAGCTAAGCAAATGTTCTACCATTGAGCTAAACCCTCAGCTTCTACAATTTGAGTTTTTAAAATTAAAAAATTACTTGTACTTCATAAATATATGCACAATGTATAAAAGTATATCAAAATTATAATGACCAAAATATTTTTCTTATAGCAATTAGTTCCATTTTTATTCAGAAGTCTTAGTTTATTGAAAAATCAGGTGACTGAATTCACTCACTATAGAATGCTACTAATACTTAACCTGAATCAACATTTTCCTCCTACTAAAAGTATTGAAAAGACTATGAAAGATAATTAAAACAAACCACTTTGTAGTTTGATTTCTTTTTCATATCTACTTCACTTGGCAATTTTGAAACTCAATTCAGAAAAATGGATTATATAAATATTCACCATTTTCAAATCTGATACTTTAATGGCAAAGGATGGCTGACTACTATTCCTGTGCTATGTTTATAAATACTTGGACATAATCCTTATATGTAAACAAACAAGTACATATGTATATATTACATATACATAAGCAGTTTTCCCTTAAATGCTATATATGTATATTCTAATAATTTCTATAATTATTTATGTCAAGAATATGGTGCCAAGCATTTGGTTTTGCTCAATATTTTAGTAATTTGTATATAAAAATATTAATAAATTAGCTTTTTCTTTGTATGCTGAATATGTTAACCCATTTATTTATAGGCTCAACAAAGGCAATCCATTTCATGCTACAGCACTGATCCTTCACAAAGATCTTGTAAATGAGTAGCCTATTACAATATGTACAAGTGACCTTTAATTGCACCAACAGGCTTTTTATTATAAGCTTTTTCAATGCTACACCATAGCTATAGCATAAGTCAATAATGTGTTTCTTAGGTTATTGAGCAAAAATGGCAGAAATATTAGCAAAACAAAAAACAAACAACAAACCTGTACCAGAATATAAAAATTAAATGTTAGAGGCATTTAGGTCTATATTATAATAATGCCCTTAAAAATAACTATTGATCAAAAAGACAAGCTTTCTTTTTAAAATCAAATCAAATATTTAGGATATTACCAAACAATTCATTAACTAAAAGGCTTAAGAAATTTAATCAGACACAATGTTACTTGTAACAACCTTTGGAAACAAAGATAGTTATATCGAAATTGATGTTAGATTCATTTTATAACAAAAATTAATTTTAGTAGAAGACACTTCTCTTTTTACCAAATGACTATACATTTTGAAGTTTATACATATACAAGTTTATTACTTGGAAACATTCAGTAAAGAATCCTATACCTAAAATAAGTTATGCACAAGTATGTTTTAAATATTATTTACATTAAGCAATGATTCTTAAGCAATTTTCTAATAGAGAGTCAGATATTTCAACTGATTTATTTGGAAATTTATTTTTGATAGTCTTAAACTGAAACCAAATATTCAATTTCACTAAACCCTTTATATTGGTTATCTTATTTCTGGAAAGCTCATGCCAAAATGATTTAGTTTGATTCTTTATAACAACGGTGGGTTGACTTGACAGCACCTGACAAAACAGTTCAGTGAACTTCACTATACCAGATACAAAGGCCCGAACTGGTTACTCTGCAAAATGTCCACTGTGAAATGGAGTTATGACTGTAATAACTCTGACAACATTTTAATTTCTAATTAAATAAGAGAAGTCCTTTACTAGTTTTGGGACTAAAAGCATTTCCATTTTGCCCGCTTTCTGTGATCCTGAATCTTTTAAAAACTAAAAAATTAAATTCAATATCATGTTGTCCTAGAATTTTTTCACATTACTGAACTATAGAAAATGCTTTTAATAATGTTAATCAATAAAAAAGGAATGAACATTGCAATCATAAGGCTTATTG
Source organism: Graphiurus murinus (assembly GCA_004027655.1). Lineage (NCBI taxonomy): Eukaryota > Metazoa > Chordata > Mammalia > Rodentia > Gliridae > Graphiurus > Graphiurus murinus. Next base: position 2,261 of record PVLC010013567.1, on the reverse strand, counting down.
TTCAATTTTGCATACAGATAGTATACTCAGAGAGAACTTTAAACAAATGAAACTTTTGCCAAAGAAAAATGAAAACAAAAAGCTTTTTATAAGAATTAATCAAATTTTTATAACTATCGATTATGACAAAAGAGAAGGCAAACATTAGGAATTTGAAAAATTTAGTTTAGTATGTCCTTATGAATTTACAAGTTGCAAACACCTTAGTTATCTTATTTCTGATATTCTGAAGATATAAAATAACTTAAAATTTATAAAATATAATTGAAAATGCTAACTATGAGAACATTGATATTTGCAAAGGAACTTGGAATACAGAACTTAAGGGGATGCAATAATATACTGTAATTAAATTTGACATAGTTTTGAAGTATATCAAAATAGTTGAATGAAACAATGTAACTTCATGTCTTTGTAAAGAGTACATTACTTGCCTTATGTTGGTTTTAGAAATCTTATACATGTAGATAGTGTTGTAAGGAATAGCCTTATATTTCTTGCAAATTAAAGTTTCCATAATAAAACACTTATCAGATACCAGAAATAAGTAAAAAGCAAGGAAAGAACAATATTGTCATCCTAACATAATCACATGTATGTAAATTTACAAGTTTTACATATATATATAATTATGTTATATAAGGGAGAAGTTATGATTAATCCAACCTAAATTTTATAATGTATTTTATAAAATTAGAGTAGAAATGCTTGCTATGTACAGAAAAATTTTTAACCTGAATGTTAAAAGAATATACATATTTTTATATGTCTGTGTATATTATATATATTTTTGAGGTTTTTTTTGGTACTGGGAATTGAACTCAGGGGCAGTCTACCTCTGAGCTACCAGACGTATTTTATTTTGAAGCCAGGTCTCATTAAGTTGCTGAGGCTGGCCTTGAACCTATAATCCTTTTGTCTCAGCCTCCCACATATTAGGATTATGGGCATGTGCTACCACGTCTAGCTATTTTTGAGATTTTTAAAATAATATATTTCTTGGAAAATCCTTTAGGACAGAGGCTTTCTAGCTATGCATTAAAGATATGCAGAGGCATACTGTAGATATACAATGTACACTGAAGATGTATATTATCTGTAGAACTTGGAGCATGGCAGATAGTAGTTAAGGGCACAGGCTCTAGAACAGAATAAAACTGTGTTTAAGTGTCACTTTTGCCATTTATTGGCTCTCTGACTTTGGGTAAGTTGAACAGCTAAATCTCACTAAACTGCAAATTTCCCCTCTTGGGAAATGTGGATAATATTGTATTTGTAGTTGTGAGAGCTATTAAATAATGCCTAAAAAGCACTTACAATAGTCCCAGGACCCTGTTAAATGCTTTAAAAAAGTTACTATTTTTTTATTAGTAATAATTATCAGATGTTAGCTTTCCAGTATAATTCTGCACATGGAATTAGAAGATCTATATTTAATCCTGGTAACCACAGATGTGTTACTTTGGAAAGCTTATGTAACTCTTCATATTTCTTTACACTAAAATGTATGTAAACCAGGTGTGGGGGCACATGCTTGTAATCCCAGTACTTGGGAGGCTGAGGCAGGAGGATCACATGTTTGTGGCCAGCCTCAGCTACCTAGTGAGGCCTTCTGCAACTTAGTGAGACCCTGTTTCAAAACAAAGAATGAAAAATAGGACTGGGGGTGTAGCTCAGAGATGGAAGGTCTCTGGGTTCAATACCAAGTACCACAATAAAATAAAATAAAATGTATATAACAGTGCATATGCAAGGGTTCCTCTGAAGATAAAGAATCAAATATAGTAATCTATATGAAAGCATATAATATAGTGCCTGGAACAGATGAGATATAAAATGCAAATGTCCAAGAAATTTATTACAAAGTTATTTTTCAAATAGTAGTTTAACTTTTCCCACAGTACTGCGGATTGAACCCAGGATCATTCTACTCCTGAGTTACACTCCTAGCCCTTTTTATTTTTGAAACAAGGTCTCACTAAGTTATCTCACACTGGCCTCGAATCTGTGATCCTCCTGTCTCAGCCTTCCAATTACTGGGATTACAGGCATGTGCACTGGGACCTGGTTAGTAGTTTAACAATTTAACAAATATTCACTTAGCACCTAGTACATATGTCCAAGATTTAGCTGCAAACAAGATAAAGTATGTCCCTACTTTTGTAGAGCTAGTATTTTATGGTAAGGGTGACGAAATAAACATATGCATTGGTAAACAATTATAGCAATATATAAATGTTGCATAAAATTAAATTGGGTTT
>PVLC010013566.1:0-41371 GCA_004027655.1 Graphiurus murinus | reverse complement strand
ATCCATTTCCCTGCAAAGAACATAATTTTATTCTTCTTTATGGCTGAGTAAAATTCCATTGTGTACATATCCCATAGTTTTGTAATCCATTCATCTGTGGTTGGACATCTTGGCTGCTTCCATAGTTTGGCTATTGTGAATTGAGCTGCTATAAACATAGATACGCATGCATCGGTCTGATAATTTGGTTTCCATTCTGCCCACCTCATATTTTTTTAATTATACAGAAAAGCTGCTTGCACAATCTAGAATTCAGACAGCAAGCTAGCAATGTTGTTTTTATTAATTTTTAACAAAATTTTGTCTATACAAGATATATATTCTCATGGGAAAAAATGAAAAATATCAATGAGTTCAGAAGATATAAAGTGAAATATGAATAACTTTTTTCCTCCATCCTCAACCCCAAGTCTCACTCCTAGAGGTAAATGTTATTAATCTTTCTTCTGCCTCTAGAGATTTAGGTATAATTAGCAATACATACGCTTTTTAAAAGAATAACTATATGATCACGGTAACTCCCTTACCAGTTATGGTTCTGGACGGAGGCCAGCAGACAGCACGGGCAGGAGAGGGATCAGCGGAAGACAAGAAGAGGAGGCTGAAGTCCACAGAACTGACTAGGAGAACCCCACACCCTCTTCCACACAGGGCTCCAGGAATACTGGCACTCGACTTAGATCTCCTGTTGGAGGAGTTATCTGGACACACAGACTGGCTGCAGGTACTGCGATCTGGAGGTGCCCCAAATAAAGGCCAGGTTTCTCAATCGCCCTTCAATGAGACTTACCAGTTGACCAGTCTAGAACCTTCCTGTCTCCAGAGCTTCAACCTTAAGAATGGATATTCAGCTTAGTGTCTCTGGAGATGTGAGGGAAAAAAGATAACAAGAAAAAAAGAGAAGAAAAGAAAAAGAAGGAAGGAAGGAAGGAAAGAAAGAAAAAAGGAAAGGAGGGAGAGAGGGAGGGAAAAAGGAGTTTGCAGGAAGAAAATATAATTTAAGCTCAGAGGCAAGAGATGATAGTGCATTCATGACACAGGAATAGGAGGCCAGAAAAAAAAAATTCAGAAAATAACAAAGAGTTTTTAGAAAATTCAAAATACAGGATTGAAATGAAAATGTCAGACCTGGAACATTTAGATTGAGGGAATCTTCCATGAAGTATTTAGGTAGATACATACATAGATAATTAGAAAAATAGATGTTTAGATAAATATAATGAATTAAAAAGTAGAAAAGAACGAGAAAAGGAAATCACATTAATTGGCCGAATATCTTTATTAAATGGGTTCCATAAAAAGAGAAGAGACCTAGACACCACCAACACAGCCTTGTAATCTTAGTAATCTCAGGAGGCTGAGGCACGAGGATCACAAGTTCAAGGCCAGCCTGGGCAACTTAGTGAGACCTGTCTCAAAATAGATTTTTTAAAAAGGGCTAGAGATGTAGCTCCATAGTAGAGCACTTGCCTAATACTTTTCTAACATGTGTGAAGTCCTGGATTCAACCTCCAGCAGGAAAAGGGTAAGAGAGAGAGAGATAAGAGGAGAGGAGAGGAGAGGAGAGATGAAATTACCCTTTGAACATGTAGTCATTTAGTTCCCCTGTATTCTGGGAAGGGGAGGAGAGCAAAAACCAAAAAGAGACCCTCAGAGGAGAAAACCAAGTATTATACAACTGATCTGTAGTACTTAAAAAATCACTAATACATGGGAAAAAAAATATCTCGGAATAGAGTATGTACTTACTCAAAAGAGTATTGATGGGCCAATTTGTTTGCAGCTAATTGATCTCCAAAGTTGTATTAAACTAGACCCTGTCCTGCAGGATGACAAGGAAGTTTCTACAGCTGGGGAGTGAATGAAGACAGAGTGGGATAATTCAGAGTGGACTTTGGACCGGAGGTCAAGAAAATGAGACTGCATAGATGTGCACAAAGAGTGGGGGAGGGGTGCATCAGTGTCAGGAGCAGCTACAACTCAGTGAGTGCTGGGCTCAGCCAGGACTCTGCCCAGCTTGCCCTGGTGTGGGCTGGATCACTGCACAGCTACATTGGTCCTGGCCAGTAATTGTCATTAGCAATGTCACAGTTGAAGGGAAAAAGATACCTCTCTGCTCCGGCAGCACAGCAGAGGAGCTTTGCGTCTTCCTCCTGTTTGATTCTCAAACCCTGAACCCACGTGGATTTGCATGGGTTCAGCTGATCTAAAAGGAGCCTGAGTAATCCCAGCATTCGGGAGGCTGAGACCAGAGGATCCGGGTTCGCGGCCAGCCTCAGCTACCTAGTGAGGCCCTCCGCAACGTAGTGAGACTCGGTTTCAAAATAAAGAATAAAAAATAGGGCTGGGGGTATAGCTCGGAGGTAGAATGCCCCTGAGTTCAATCCCCAGTACTGCCAAAAAAAATAAATAAAAATAAAAATAAAAGGAGCCTGAGGTAGACCCCGGCTCCGTGCGGTTACTTTGTCCTTCCTGTCTCATCACTCTTGGGATCACTGTGGGTGAATAAATGAAGCGCTGGCCGGCAGGAAGTCAGTGATTTTCAGGGAGGTGTCCTCCTGTTCTGACATGCTGGCAAGAGGCACCTGGGGGTTGAGACACCACTATGGAAGCAGAGGCAAATAATTGCTTCTCCAGGTTATTTCAGAGGTTCCCCAACAGAACTGTGTATTTACCAAACCCCCATTTCTTCACAGCCCTTTGTTTATAGCAAAACAGACCCAAATACCTGCAGCTAGTCTGAGCTGATTTGAGATGACTGGTTTGGGAATCCCCAGTTGATTTGCACCAAGCTACATTTTCCTACATTCCCTAAGGGGAAATTCGGTGACACCTCTCACAGAAATGTTCCAGACTGCCACATAGAGGGAACTGCTGTGATTTCAATTTGAATATTAAATATAAACAAAAGGAATGACCTCAAAAGCAACTTACTTAAAGAACTCCCTTAGAAACTTAAAGCACTTCAAGAAAGCTAACTTAGACCAATATAGACTTTTTTTTCTTTCTTGCTAATGTAGAAAAAGAAAGAAAGAAAGAAAAATAACACAGTGGGGGCTGAAATATGTGACAAACAATTTGGAAACAGCTGTGCTGATTGCAATAGTCTCCCGATAATATACTGCCTGTATTTGCCACTCAGTTTGGTTTCTTAACTCCAGGAAGCACTGAAAAGATACAAAACATGTTCTCATGCAAACTGCTTTTAACATGATCAATGGTCCTTTCTCCTGTTTGCTGTGCTATGGTTAGAAACACAGGATTAATGTCTAACTCAAGGGGGTCCAAGGTTTGCTTTCTTCCTCTTTTTTTTTTTTTTTTTCAATCTTAGAATTGGAAAAAAAATAGGATAAGGATGCCTAAACATCAATAGCAAGTGGTTAAAAAAAATTTTTTTTGGAAGCTACACACATGAACTTGCTGAAAAGAAAATTAAGTCCAGAATCATGAAGAATTTGCGAAATAGTCTGTAATTTTAATACAGTCAAGGCCCTGGCAAACAAAGTCTTCAAAATGTGGAAAGTTCTCAAATTTCACAATCCAATCTTTGACCAAAAAAAAAAAAAATCCACAAATATTTATGAAGTGCTTGGTAAGTAGTATTAATTAGTAGCAAATCAGGTATTTCTGGTTATGTTATATATTTTTTAGGATAAAAATTCATTTGGAACCTGGAACCTATTTTCATGTAAGGAAGTATTTTTTTGAGGGGGGGAGACTGGTATGAACCCAGAGGCATTCTACTTCTGGGCTACACCCCCAGCCCTGTTCATTTTTATTCCTTATTTTGAAACAGGGTCTCACTAAGTTGCAGAGGGCCTCATTAAGAAGCTGAGGCTGGCCATGAACCTGAGATCGTCCAGTCTCAGCCTCCAAGTACTGGGATTACAAGCATTCCCAGCTGTAAGGCAGCATTTTAATTTTCTTTTCTTTTTGTCTTTTTATAATCAACCACTTAACTTGTCCAACTTCACCTCCTTCCTCTTTTCTCACTAAATTGTGCTGCTTTTCAACATACAGTACACATACATGCGTGCCCACAGACACATGTGTTTATTCCTGGGTGTCTTATTTTTGTCATTTGATCTGTCTATTCCTATACTAGTTATGCATTGTAATAATTATCACAATGTATTATTCCATTATTCTTTATTGTTCAAACTTGATTTAGATACTGCAACTCATTTAGTTTTCCATCTGAAGTTTAAACAATCATATCCAATTCTAGAAACAGTGGCTATATTATTTTTGTAGATCCTATATTACATTTTAAAATTCGTTCAGGGGTGTGTGGTTTGAATATGTTCCCCAAAGCTCATGTGTTGGGTATGTGATCCCCAGTGCCGCAGTGTTGGGAGGTGGGGCTGGATAAGGGCTGATTAGGTTGTGGGGGCTCTGCCTGCATGCATGGATTTGTGTCATGGTCACCAGAGGACCCCAGCTATCATGGGCAGAACTGGTATGAAAGCGAGTTTGTGCTCTTTCGCCCTCCCATCTTCTGCCACGTCACGATGCGGCACAGAGACGCTTACCAGATGCCAGCAGCAGCAGCATGCTTTTGGACTTCCCAGACTCTGGGACTGGAATCCAAATAAATCTCTGTTCTTTGTAAATTACCCAGGTTGTGGTATTTCTGCTGTTAGAACAGCAGAAAATGGACAAAGGCAAGGGGGAGAGGTGGCATTTTTAATATTGAGCTTCCCTATACAGGAACATGGCAGATTTCTTTTTTTACTCCAATTTTATAATTTCCTCCCCAGGTTCTGCACTTCACCTCTGCTGTGCCCCGCCGCCACCTGTCCCCCTGCACGAACACAGCAATCGCTCACACTTGAATGAGCCTCAGTCCTTCCTTTGTTTCCACTGGAAGACATCACCAGGCTAGTGATGAAGATACCATTTCTAAAGGTTAGGACTAGTGTTTCCTGGGCTTCATTTTTGTGTTCCTGCTTCTGGCTAGCTCCTGTCACTCATCTGTGCTCTCTCCGTTACCCCTCCCATCCTTGCTACTCGTCATGTGGCAAGCCGTGTATCTGTGATCAGTCTTCTGGCTTTCAATCATTTCTGCCTCTCTTTTCTAATGAGCCGCAACACATATTCAGGGAAACCTCCAGTTTGGGAGAAAATAGACTCTGCAGAGCCCTCATCAGATTCCGGGCACTTTAATTCATAGTCCTCCAACAGACAATAAAGTACATCTTACTGATTGCCTAATAAAAAGGAAAGAAATTGTTCTCTGAATGTACTGTAATTGGATTATGTCTTTGCTCACATAGTATTCAATAGGGATCCAGGACGATTTCAGGTCATTTTTTTAAATTTATTTTTGTCTCTGTATTAGTATGAAAACGATATAAACCACAGTCAGGGCATCAACATTTTTCCACTACCATGATGGGTGGCAGAACCATCAATTCACATTCCACATTTATGAGAACCGCTCATGTGTCAGGTGGGCTATTTGGTCTTCTCTCAGATACCATCTGACTTGTTTTTTTTTTTTTTTTTCAAAAGACAGCCAAGAGCCCAGAAAATTGAAATTAAAAACGGTTATGAAAGCTTAAGTCCACGTATAAAAATGATTGCAGGAGATATCTATCCTGTTCAGGGCTCTGGGGTGGTCTGCAGATAACTTTAGCCCCCAGGAAGGGGGAGAGGCTCCCAGAGGAGGATGGTTTAATGTGCCCCTGATTTGAAGAACTGGAACGCTGGCATGTTTCCAGCCCCTGGCATCATGATGCTGCAAATCAAGAAGGCTAGGGTAAAGCTTATTTGCAGAAAGCTTAGTTGCCGTTGCTAAAAATGGGGGAAGAGGAAGAGTCTCCCCTGATAGGCACCTGGACTAATGCCACCAGCAAAGTCACAAAATTACCAAAGGGCACGGTTCTGTCTTCTCACTCTGCTCTGCCCTCCCGATGAGAGGACATGGCTTCACAAGGGGTTGCCACCCCTGGGATGCCTGCTGGAAGCTGCTGGCAACAGCAACCTGCCCAAGTCACCTGGGCCCACCTCAGAGCTGCAGCTCAGTGCCCGGCAGCCCCAGAAGTCTGTGAGCCGTAGATGATGAGGCCTGGCCGGCTGGACCACTGCTGGCTGCACCGCAGGACCTGACAGTCTTCACCGGCCGGTGCAAGGTTAAGAAAGCAGCTGCCACACTGTAATTGGCTTGGATGCAACTCTCATGAACCTTAGAGAAAAGCTTTCACTTACAGGAATAGCTTCAAGGTCCTTTATGAATGAAACGCTTGGTCACGGATCCAGACTGAATACAGGTGTATATATAAAGGGGGGTTAGAATCTATCAAACTCTGAGAATGATCTCCCTTCTGGTCAGCTTATCTTGTGACTGCTAAATGTATCTGGTGCATGCCACCCACACGCTCTGGCTATCCACCCTCTAAGAGCTCTGCCAGAATACACTGATTGAATATCTGATGGTTCCTAACACTCTTCTTCTTTGATGAGAGTTGGTCAGAAGGAGAAAAAGCCCCCAACTTGGTTTGATTAACTAGGACCACCATAGAGCCCTAAGTATGACTGTAGCCAAGAGTGAATAATAAAGAAATAAATGTAGCAGATATCATTTGTTGAGTTTTTATTATATATTGCATTAGTTTCTATAAACAATGCATCATCATTGACTCTCACAAGAGCCAAAAGGCAGGTATATTTAGCTCCATTTTATGAATGAGGAAAACAGGTACCAGGGAAATCGGGTGCCTTCCCTAAGGCTGCACAAATAAATGACAGAGTAGGCATTCAGTAGTCATCCAACTAACTTTAGATTTCATGTTCTTTTTAGTACAGTATTCTGCTTCTGTGCACTTTAGCCATTCACATAATTCTAAGAAGTTTAGGGAAGTTTGGTAATAAAATATAAAGTATTAGATACAGTACATTAGAAAGAGTTGAGGTACTGCTAGAAGTACAAACACTCAGAACTGTAATTTAAAGAAGAGAAAAGAGCCCCTATTTAAAAAAAAAAATCCCCAAACATCAAAAACTCTTCCCCAAAACAAGTAATGTAGGGACCTTGAGTGAAGTTGTTCTCTCAATAATTTCTGAGGTTATTATTGGATTATGGCATTTAAAAAGAGTTGTTCCTGTGCTGCTTAAAAAATGTCAAGAAAATTCCCCTGAAATTCCAAGAATGGAAGGGACATTCAGGCATTCAGGGATCATCAGGTCAAAGTGACTTTCCAGATATAAATAATCAAGACCCAGAAGGGGTCAGAGTACACCCAGCCAAGTGTTAGTACCTGACAGGTGAGCAGGGACCTCACCTTTCCTAACTCCTGGTCCAGGAGTCTGAAGACTCCTGATTTCTCCCAAGGGATTTTAGTGACACTTCCTAGAAAACCTCTCAGAAATGTGGATAGAGAAAAGAGATCTCCACGTAGTGGAAAAAAGCACAGGAGAAATATTAGGTACCATTGGTCTAGGCAAAGATTATTTGTGTGAGATACCCAAAGCCCCAGGAACTACACAAAAACAGACAAATGGGATTACATCAAATTAAAAAGCTTCTGCATGACCAGAGTAATAAGCAACAGGGTGAAGATGCAACCTGCAGAATGAGAGGAAATATTTGCAAACTAAACATTTAATAAAGGAGTAATGTCCAGAGCACATAAGGAACTCAAACAACTTGATAGCAAAAACAAACATTCCACTTGAAAGATGGGCAAAGGACCTAAAGAGACACTCCTCAAAAGAAGATCATCCATGAATCTACCCCAAAATGCTCAATATAATTAATCAGCAGGGCAATGCCAGTCAAAAACACAGTGAAATACCTACCACCTCACTCCAGTTAGGGTAGCTATGATCAAAAAGACAAAAGATGAGCCAGGCGTGGTGGCGCATGCTTGTAATCTCAGTACTTGGGAGGCTGAGACAGGAGGATCACCGGTTCTCGGCCAGCCTCAGCTACTTAGTGAGGCCCTCTGCAACTTAGTGAGACCCTGTTTCAAATAAAGAATATAAAATAGGGTTGGCGATATAGCTCCGAGGTAGAATGCCCCTGGGTTCAATCCACAGTATCGCCAAAAAAAAAAGACAGAAAATAACAATAACAATTGTTGGTGAGGACGTAGAGAAAAGGAAACATCCCACATTGTTGGTGGGACGGTACATTAGTACAGTCATTATGGAAAACAGTATGGAGGTTCCTCCAAAAATTAGAAATAGAACTACTATATGATCTAGCAATCTCCCTCCTGGGTATATATCCAATGGAGATAAGGTCAGTATATGATGAGATATATGCATATACTGACTTTATCAGCATCTCCATGTTTATTACAATATAAACATTCCCATGTTTATTGCAGCACTATTCACATTAGCCGAGATATGGAACCAACAAAATTTTGATCAATAAGTGAATGGGTAAAGAAAAGTATCCATAAATCAGTGAATAGGTAAAGAAAATATGGCATATACACAGGATGGAATATTATTCTGCTACAAAAATGGATGAAATCTTGTCATCTGTGACAGTATGGGTGAAGCCAGATGGAACCGTTGGGTGAAATAAACCAGACACAGAGACACAAACATTGCATGGTCTCACTCAATATGTGAATCTACAGAATTTAACCTCATAGAAGAGGACATAAAAATAATTGCTATCAGAGGCGAGGAAGGATAGAGGGGGCACCAGGGTGAGGTTGGTCAGTAGGCATAAAGCTATGGTCAGAGAGAGGAATAAGTTCTGGTGTTCTATTCCACAATGAGGTAACTATAGTTAAGCATAATGTATATTTCAAAATAGCTGGAACAAGAGGATTTTGAATGTTTCACCAGCAAAGAAATAATAATTCTTTGTGATGGATATGCTAATTATCTTAATTATCCTAGATAATATCCAGGATATTATCTAATTATCCTGGTCAATAATGAATACACACATGCATCAATATGTCATAATGTACCCCATATATTTATGCGATTTTTATGTGTCTATTTGAAAATAAAGGGATTTTATGTTTGGCATCATCATTATCATCATTATTATTACTATCATTATATTATTATTATTATTATTATTATTATTGTACTGGGAATTGAACCCAAGGATGTTCTACCTCTGAGCTAGACCTCTAGCCCTGTTTTATTTTTTAGTTTGAAACAGTGTCTCACTAAGTCACTGAGGCTGTCCTCAAACCTGTGATCCCTCTGTCTCAGCCTCCTAAGAACTGGGATTATAGGCATACACCACAGCACTTGGCTGACGTCATAAAATTTGATGTCTAGCCAGGCATGGCGGTGCACGCTTGTAATCTCAGTACTCTCGAGGCTGAGACAGGGGGATTTCAAGTTCAAGGAGAGCCTCAGCATCAACATAGTGAGACCCTATTTCAAACTAAAAATAAAATAGGGCTGGGGGTATAGCTCATATGTAGAATGCCCCTGAGTTCAATCCCCAGTACTAAAAATAAAATAAAATTGATGTCTGAATTTAAAGTATCAATTATTGCTCAATAAATTAGACATCATTTAAGTGCCTGAGACATGATCACAGTCTTGTCAGAGGGGCAGAGATATGAAGCAACAGAGGAAGGACAGTGTTGTAAGAAAGATGCTCAGGGTGAAATGAGAGACAGAGGCCATGCCACCTTACACTACACAACTGGGCTTTACAGAGTCCGGCATGGCTTCTAAAACTGGTGCTTTTCAGCTCAGTCTTGATGGTTGCCAAGAAATGTGCCAGGCAGATGAAGGAAGAAAAGACATTTCAGGGAAAGGTACAGAAATCTACCCTCCTGTGGAGTCTCTGGGAAAGCATGAGATAGTTTAGTTTCATTACGCAAGAGTCAGCAAACTATACCCAGGCTGGGGGTCTAATCCAGTCTACTCCCTCTGTTATAATGAAGTTTATTGGCGCACAGCCATGCTCGCTCATTTACATAGTGGGCGTGGCTACATGTACTACAACAACAGAGTTAAGTATTTGCTGCTGAGACTCTGCTGAAATAGTTACCATCTCACCATTTGTAGGAAAAAGGTTGCCAAGCCATGGATTAGAGGAGACCGAGGCAGGGCAGGGAGACAGCACAGTAATGGCCCATGGATTTCATCAGATTGCCTGTTTATTTGGCCTGCTCGTTGGTTTGTTTGGAAGAAAATATAATTTTCAACATTTAAAAATGAGATTTCACATCAAAGAAAGGTTCCTAATTTCTCTTGAAAAATCAGACCTGTCAGAGCTGAGCCCACTTTTCTGCAGGACGAGAATTAGAGCAGCTGCTGCTTTCAGATGAGGTGTGAGCTCTCCGTTTTCCCAAGGTCTTTCCCTTTCTCTCCCACACTGTCTCACTCACCTACCTCGGCCTTAGATTCCGACAAATTCCTCCAGAGGCTGGAGATCAAGGTAGGGGTGATCCGATGGAGGGCTAGGGAGGTCCTGTGAGGAGTTTGGACTTGGCCGCTACGGAGGTTCAGACAGCCAGCCCCCTGACCTGACAAGACTGGCTTTTTAAAGAACAAGGCTCTGACAGCAACCTGAAAATGTACTAAAGGAAACAGACTAGAGGCAGCGAGACCAGCTAAGAGGCATTTAAGGAAGTCCAAGAGCCAGGCATGGTGGCAGATGCCTGTAATCCCAGAACTCGGGAGGCTGAGACAGGAAGATCACAGGTTTGAGACCAGTGTCAGCAATTTAGCAAGACCCTCAGCAACTTAGTGAGACTCTGTTTCAAACTACAAAAATAAATGAAAATGGCTGGGGTGGAGCTTGGAGGTAAAATGTCCCTAGGTTCAATGAGAGAGAGAGAGAGAATGAATGTATCCAGTTTGAAAGGACTGGGAAAGGCCTCAGGTAGTGTCAGAGAGAAGATAAAGAGGAAACCACTCCTAGGACCTTTGCACAGTGGCCAAGAGCTCAGCTGGGACTAATATACATGCAGAAGATCTGAGAATACTGAGTGGCAGTAATAGCACTAACACCTACATTTCTTGAACCCTGCGAGGGGTCCCTCAACGGAGTCCCAAAGTCCTAGAGCCTGCTTTGTGTAGCTGACCCACTGAATGTGAGTGGAGACAGTTTTACCTATCAGGAGCTTTAGGGATGACAGAAGTTGAACAGAGAAGCTCTTTAAATTGTACCTGGGGTAGTAGTCACAGCCTTCCAGAATATGGGTGTAATCTCAGGGTAACTGAAGGGAGAAGGGGCTTTGTTGGGAGCCCTGGGGTCTAGTGCACATCACAGATGTGCAGATGTGGAAATTCTGGCAGAGGTGGGTAACTAATACTCCATGGGGCCTCAAAGACAGCACAGAACCCAAACGCCTCTTCCCACTCCCGATTCTGTCTCCAAAAAAGAAGCAACTGAATTCTGCACTCTGACAGAAGATGTAACTGTCTCCTCAGATGCACAGCATCTCCCAGATGCACAGCAGGGGAATTATTTCTTGCCTGGTGGGAAGACGCTCCTGGGTCTTCCAACACAGTAGCATCCAAAAGGAAGGAGTACCACCTTTCAAAATTGAAATTCTGCTTTCGCTCATGAGTGTGGAGATAATCTTAAAACAGCTATTTATTTGAAGAGGGGGAAAGTGAGTGGATAGAATTTCCTATAGATTTTGGCCTAGTGTTTTTCAAATAGAGAATGAGAGACTCGGAGGGTTTAGTTTATTTCTCCATGGAGAGGAGAAATGGCAGTTTCCATGGTGTATCACATCAAAGGACCAGAACAGGATACCCTGTGTTTCAAAAATTGGGATAGCTTCCCCAATCAAATTCACCCTAACAGTGAAAAGAGTCTCACAGAACAGAAAGGAGTTTTCCTCAACAACCCAAAAACCTCTATCTAACTCATTCGGAAGAGTTGCCGAGACAATTTTGTCAGCCCTGCATTTTATTAGTATTACACAGAGATGTTGAAGAATGTCCACAAGGAGTGACTGGAAGACAAGAGGAAAAGCAAGGAGGTTAAAAAGAAAATACCCGCAAATGCTGTCACTATAAATATTACACAGTTTCTGAAGCAAAATACCAGACAGGGTTTAGTTCTTGAGAGAATTTGATAAATACTCTAAGCAGAGTAATTTTGTTTGTGCGTGAGGGGGAAGAAAAGGAAAGAAAGTGCATTTCCCCACAGTAACTAATATTTAGAAAGGAGGCTTACGCAAAGCAAACCAGAACCATTTTACTTGTCTGATGAAAATGGGATTTGCAAATTTGCAAAAATTTACATTTTATACATAATGCACACACATTTTCCATGCTTAGCAGCCAAATATTAAAATCTTTACAGGCGCTTTTCTTTAGTTAGATGCATGTGTACGACGTTTTGCTGTGCCCTAGATAAAAATTCATCTGATGGTGTCACGCTGTGTCAATCCTGAGGGAAGGCACATAAATCCGCCTCTTACCAGGACAATAGCTTTGGGTAAGAGGATAAACTAGTCCTCCTTAATCTCCACTACCTCCCAGCTGACTCCGGAGGCCACCCACACAGCTAGCAGTTTGGGAAGAAGTGAGTTGAAACACTTCTAAGAATGCTTTTTGCTTTCCCAGGAGCTCAGCGAGGTCTGACCCCACTGGCAGAAGAGGCTACGTAACAGATACCATTTTTTTGATCCCTCACAGTTGACAAAAAGAGCCCGACTCATTAAGCTTTGCATCTCTGTTTTGTTGGGGGCCACATAAGCCAAGTAATTTGTCCAGGACCCTTAGGGGGTGAGGTGGAGCTGCAGCCCAGGTTGCTTCGGGTCACCCCACACCCTTTCCCAGAACCCCTGGTCACAGTCGAGCTTTAGTCATGGGACAGCCGCAAGGCAGGAGGAACCCCTGGGCCCCTGGTAGCTCCTGCCCTGGGAGTCATGCCACGGTCCTTTCCCTCATTTGTAGGGAATGTCCTTTGATTTCTTTCTTTGTATATTTATTCCTTTATCGCACTTGATTGTACCAACTATCGGAGCAGTCGATCTCTCCTGAGTTCTGCCACTTTCTAGTTGAAAGGATTGGGGCAAGTTGCAGAGTCTCCCTGTCCCTCACTTGTCTCATGGATTCAATGGGGAATAAGAGGTATGTGTCGCACAGTGATTTTGGAGGATTGAATGAGACGGTATGTATGCGGAGATCACTTCTCAGTAAATAACATACAGTAAACACTCAATAAATGTGAAAATTAAAATCAACAGGGGGCTGTGGTGCAGTGGGTCAGTGGGGTGATGGAATTGACCGGAGCTCGGTAGTAATGGGCCAGGACAAGGGACCAGAGGTGGGTCATGTGAGCCAGGGTGGAGTGCAGGTGCCTGGCATGAGTCCACAGAAAGCTTCAATAAGAACTAAGAGGACAAGCCTGCATGGTGGCACATGCCTATAATCCCAGTACTCAAGGGGCAAAGACTGGAGGATCATGAGTTCAAAACCAGCCTCAGCAATGTAGGGAGAACCTCAGTAAGTCCCTGTTTCAAAATGGAAAATATAATAGGTCAGGGGGTGTGTAGCTCAGAGGTAAAATGCACCTGAATTCGATCCCCAATACCTAAATAAATAAATATAAAAAAGACCCAGAGGGCTCTGGATTTATTATAGTTAGTAATCACTTTTTGAAAAAGGAGAAACAAAAGAGGAAGAGTGATTACTCTATGACAGATGGACGACTATACCAGAGAGATGAGTTCTGGGAGTGTGCACCAGCTTTTGAAGGCCATAAAGAGATCTGGGGATGCCTGGAAGGTGGCTGCACATGCTTTCCGGAGCCGTGATCACCGATTGGCAGAAGTCATTAACAGTGCCAATAGGACATCACCACATGGTAGGCTCACAGAGTGCTAGGATGGGCCAGGGGAGAGATCCAGGTTCAGCTGATAGCTTGGCGTCACCAGTCGACATGACGGAGGGAAAGCGACGGAGGGGGCCTGGCGGTTCCTGAGCCTCCACTCAGTGCTGCACACTAATGCCTGTCCGCTGGTACCTTTCCACGGGCAGACCCCTCAACTTTGTAGTGCACAGCGCAGGTGCGGTGTCCCGCGGGCAGAGGTGTCACACACAGCACAGGCGTGCAGCCTGTCGTTCTTTTCTGGCAGCACTCTCACAAAGCAGAATTGGAGGAGCTAACAATCTTAAATGACTATGTGGTAGGGGTCCTAGAGAACCAGTGGGAACTAAGCTGGTCCTACGGGCTGGTCTCGGATCCCTCTACTTCTTTTTGGTGTTATTTTCTATTCTATGGCATGAAATGTAGTTTTACTTTTCTGAATTTCCCATGAATGGTTTTAGTTCTGAGAAATTAACAGTGAAAAAAATCCATCTGTGATGGAGACTAACAAAAATAATTGATAAGATACAAAGAACTAAAAGGAAAAAAAAAGGAAGCTGGTAATGTACAGCTCGGATGAAGATAAAAATTTACATCTGCAGCTTAATTGGGGAATTAAACTACAAACCAATTGTGAATTAAATAGCGTCAACCAAATTGTAAGTGGCAAGGAGGACAGGTGACTATAATGTATCTGGATTTCTGATTCAGTGTATTTTATTGAAGGTCCTCTGTTTGACTCTAAGGCTTCCTCCAAATACATGTTGATCCTTTTCAAACACCATTGCTTCTTTCTCACTGTTTGTTACCACTGGGAAGGAGCATGCTTTTGTTTAGAATGTGAACAAGCTGGGGACCGAAGCTGTTTTCCTAAAGGACAGCTAAAGGGAGGAAGGAGGGATGGGAGGATAGAGTTCTCTGTAATAGTCACTGTTAGGAAGATGAAGTATAGAAACACATTTGAGTCATCCTAATTGATTGTTTCTATTATACTCAATCATCTTCGGAACTATGAAATCACTTTCTGAACCACACTTTGGTGGCACCAGATCTCCATTACATAAAATTAGGACGTATTGAGTCAACATTCTCATTTTACAGATGGCGAGAATCAGGCACAAAGACAGTTAAAATAACATGGTCCAAACTATTTTACTTCCTTTAAGATGGATGTATTAAAAATTTCTTGTACAAAAGCAAAAAAAATAAATAAATATAGCTTAGTCATGTATTTTTCTTTTGTCAAAAAGATGAAAACTGACACAAATATCAGCAGAGGAACTTCACCATCATATTTAATCAACTAAAGTCTCTTTTGGTAAATTCATGACCATCTCCCTATTTTCTTCTGGAACTTCTACATGGATAGACATAATATTTGAAGGGATATCATCAAAAGGGAAAGATAATATTCTTTACATGTAACAGTAATCAGCCACCCCTTGGGAGGGGACTACTGAAAATATAAATAAGTGGTCTGCTCATTCAAGTCATTAATTAATGGGGAATTGTTTATTAAGCTTGATAGATCATCTGCACTCCAAACTACTTACTACAATTGGTACTAGAAACTGCTGGGTGAAGCGGTATGTTAGTGAGGAAAATAGCTAGTGTTTATTGAGCATCTGTTATGAGCCAGATCCCAGGCACTGAGGATACAAGGGAAAGCAGTAGAGACGCCCTCCCTGCCCTCAGGGAGCTGCAAGTCTCAGGGAGCTGCAAATCTGAAGGAGCAGCTGGGAACGCCAAGGCATAGCCACAGAGAGATCACCTTCAGCAAGGAGCTAGGAGCTAATCCAACTAGGCCATTTTTACTTCCTAAGCTGCTAATATGAGACTCAATGTCAAAATAAAAACAGGTACTTTTGCTGAATTCAATAGCTATTTATCCTCAACTTGGTGAGGGTAGAATAAAGAGAGAGAAAGAAAGAAGAAAAAAAAAAGAGAAAGAAATGGAGAGACAACCTTTTGTTATTCTTTACAATAATTGTCTTTTGGGTACTTCAGAGAGAAGTGAAATGAGCTCTCTAGAGAGATTTTAGACTCATTTACATAACTCCCTAAATCAATCAACTTAAGTGAGGGAGGGAAAAAAAAAAAACAAAGAGAAACAGCCATTTGTCTGCTACGTGGTTTCCTGAGAACAGCAGAGATGCTCTAGATATAAGAAAAGAATGAAAAAAAAAAAAAAGGATAAGTTCTAGTAAGGTCACCCCCTTCCAGAAAGCCCAGGACAGCCACAATACTTGCCGCCTGTGTGCACCGTCTATTTGCTCTGAACACGTCAGTTGATTTTGAGTGAAGAAGTGATTCTGGTGAGTAAGAGCGCGGAGCCATCGCTTTAATTATATAGCTAAGATAAGCTTTGACTGCGAGACTTTTCAGATAATATCCATTTTATTAATGGTAATGCAGTTCATGGGGGAAATGATCAGAGGTTGTAGCTCTCAGGCCCTGTGTTGAGTTCATTATGTGAAACTTACAGGGAAAGTGGAATTCTGATTTACAGCTCAGTTTTTAATTTGCTCATTTGAACAAATTTTAAAAATGAATTCACATTCTAGTGTGCTTTATGAAAATTGTAGACCTTGCTTGAAGTATATTTCTTTGGAAATGCTCTTACCTAGGGTTATTTCTCAGTTTATAGCCTGCAACAAAACCTGGCAGGATGTTATGACATGATAATTAATAATTCAGAGACTGGTTATGTCAAGCTAACCTTTAACACAGGTGGTGTCTATTTTTTTTTTTTTTTTAGTCTGTTGCTCTTTTGGGAATCTTGATATTTTATTCAGAATGTATTTGCTGTATTTTTCAGATTCATATCAATTGCAAATTTGACAAGCCTTCAGTCTGTTCCTTGATCTTGGTCATTGATAAAAATATTAAACAGAGTAAGTCCCTATACAGAGCTCTCTGCCAAGTTACCAGAAATATTAGATTTCATTGCTCTGTAAATCAATACTCAATTACTTAATTTTGCCTACATGTATCTCTAAATTCTCCATATTAGTCCCACACTTTTTTTTTTTATGAGAAGCCAAGCACCTTGTATAAATCCAAACAAAATTTCTTAGGGATTAAAAATAATCCCTACATCTAGGTTAAAAACTTTAATGCACTTTTGAAAACAGAAACAAACTTGTTCCCAGGAGAGCAACTGAGATGATGAATAGAATTAGAACTATATCTTATAGAGCAAAGGCAGGGATTTGCAGAAGAGAAGACATTTAATTCTTCTTGATAGCTTTACTTACTTACTACTTAAAGGGTTTTCATATCAAAGAGAGGGTATCCTTTTGATTGTTGAATGAGAAGGGTAGCAAATTCGGATTTCCACAGGGTTTGTCAGACGATGTGAATGAGCATAGCCTTACTCTTACTTTTCCTCCTTTGACTGACACATGAGCACAAGAAATGTTGCCTTTCCTCTTAACTCTTCCCTAGACAGCCACTGTGCAAAATGATCCCCGGGCTCCATTTGGAGGTGCTATGTTTGGCTTAAGGCGGAGGGGCAGCTAAGTCTTCACACTATTAATTGTCTTCAGAGAAGATGCATGTATGCTATTCTAATATTACTACATCTTCTAGCTGGTTTCAAAAGAAACCAGAAATCTGGATATTTATATTATTTGTCTTGATTTTCAAATTTGGGCAATGCATTCAGTTTTTTCTTTAAAAGACTCATTGGTCAACATTGAGCAGGCCCAACAAGACGTGGATTGATGGTCACTTATGTGATTCCCAGAGGTTCCCAGGCCAGTGGCTTTGGGATATAGGAAAGTCAGGAGGGGATGAGTGGATGAAAGAGCTCATTGTTCCTCAAAGCTGGCCTGCCTTCCCTTGAGATCACCAAATCTGAGTGAGTGACCTCTTGCTGATCACATTGGAAATCAGTCCTATCTATGACTGGACTGATTGACCTTTAACTAACTAACTAACTCTCTCTCTCTCTCTCTCTCTCTCTCTCTCTCTCTCTCTCTCTCTCTCTCTCTTTTACTATGAAACTCTATGGTTCCAAATAAAACTTTTTCTGGAGGCTCAGAGACAAAAAAATAATCAATGGCTGAAAAACTCTCAAGAGTGTTGGAGAGGTAGGATGTCATCTCAGCTTTGTAAAATGAGAGTCATTGGAGATGGGAGACTTGCAGGGAACTCCTGGCTGATAAAAGAGTAGGCATAAAGAAGGAAAGGTCAAAGGAGAGTGGTCTGAGAAAGGGGTGATGGAAAGACTCTAATAAAAGCAGAGGGCTCAAGGTGATTAACATTATCTACCTGGTCCCAAGGCACATAGATCGTTCATCCTTGGCGATACATTTTGGTTTTATGTAAAAATATTTTCCTGAGACAAGTTCATGGTGCAGAATTCTCTTATCTCATAAACATTTTATATGGTTAGGATTTGGAACTTCAAATAAGGAATGATCTACATAGAAAATTTAGGGTTTGGTTTTATACTAGAGGAAGGGTGCATTTATATTTTGGAAAATCCACAAATTGAGTAATGTATCTCAAATTTGATTGGTTTCACAAAATGTTCTCATGGTTTGGGACACTGATATAATTCTTTCACAAACTTGGAAACAGCTCTGGTTATATCTAGTCTGTTCCAGAACAGCTGATTAAAGTCATTCAAACAACTGGTTGGTTGGCCAAAGATTTAATAGTCAATCAATTGTTCTGGTATCAGAAACACATACAGCATCCCAAGGGCTTTTCTATTACATTATTACCTTATGCTGTCTTTCACAAGCATCTACCTATTGGGTCCTCACTACATACCTATTCATCATTCATTCATTCATTCACTAATTAGTAAACAGAGACCTACTAACAATAGAGGATGAACTATTATGCCAGTTGTAGGTGATCAGGATACAGAAGTAAATGCAACTTAAAACTCCTGTTAGGTGAGCAGCGGGGACACTTTTACTCCCATTAAAAATGCATTTATTACTTAAATCATTTTTATTATGGAAGCAAAACAGTAATATACTCTGCTTAAGGATTAAGGCAATGCAAAAGTATAAGGAGTAAAATGCAAAAGCCAGTCTGTTATACTTATTTGCATTTTTATACCAATATGGCTTTTGCATAAATGCTATTATACAATATGCATTTTTCAGAAACTCTATTTTGTAACTTAAAATGTCTTAGAGATTTTTTCATATTACACACCATTAAAAGGCTTCAAACTTTTCCATCTCTTCCTTATCAATAGACATCCTGGCTATTTACATTTTTGTGGTTATTATAATTAAGTTTGCAGTATATAGATATCTTTGTTGAAGTAAGAAAATATTTCTCAAGGTTGATTTTTTTTTGTATAAGTGTGGTACTGGGGATTGAACCCAGAGGTATTATACCTCTGAGTTAAACCCCTGGTCCTATTTTATTTTTTGAAATAAGATCTTACTAAGTTGCTGAGGCTGGTTTTGAATCTGCAATCCTCCTGTCTAAGCCTCCCAAGTACTGGGATCATAGGCATGTGCCACCATGCCTGGCTTGTGATAGATTATTAAAAGTAGCTTTTCCAGGCACATTTTAAATTTTGACTGAAAATGACAAAAAGTACATGAGTATCCAATTCTCTTCATTCTTGGCAACACTGATAATACTTATTGCTACAATTATGTCTATATGCAGGTGTTAAACACAAATCTGTAAACTATGTGTTCATATTCTTAATTTGATGTATTATACTTTTCCACATTGATTAGTAGGTATTCATTTTATATTTAAGACATTAAGCTGGGCATGATGGTACAGGCCTGTAATCTTAGTTCTTGGGAGTCAGAGACAGTGGGACTGATGTTTCAAGGACAGCCTTAGCTACTTAGCAAGACACTCAGCAACTTAGCAAGACCCTGTTTCCAAATAAAAAATGAAATTGTGCTGGGGGTGTAGCTCAGAGGTAGAATGCCCCTGGGTTCAATTCCCAGCACCACTAAAAATAAAGTCAAAGAAGAAAGATATTTATCTTTTAGAATTTGTGTATTGCTTAGTGTTTTTCTGCACTGCTTCTAGGTTTTGAATCTTTTTTAAGAAGACCATTAGTAGTGATAATTACTTTTACACTTTCCTAATATTTTCATAGCTTTTCTGAACACGTAGCTCCATAATCCTTCCAGAGTTTCTTTTCAGGAATGATGTGAATTCAACACTGAACTTCTTCCTCACAAAGGAAGAGCTCATTGCCTCATACCATTTATTAAAACACTCAGTTTGTTGTTTCTCTATTGGAAAGACAGTTTAGCTTGACGTTCTTTCCCTGAGAAATAAAAAATGTGCTGCTTTCCCACCTTCTGAAATTGAATGTCACTGGTCAATTCGAAGTCCAGCCTGATTATTTCTGCTCCTGCAAATGACTTGAATTTTCTGCCTAGATGCCTTACAGTTCTTTCATTAAACTTGAAGTTCAGCAACATTACCAGACTATATCACGGGCTTACTGATTCCAAATGAAATTTTCCTGGAATCCAGGGGTCCTTGCACTCTTTCAACCCATTTATGACATAGTTTCAGGAGAATACTGTTTGACCATTGTTTTAAAATGTTTTTCATGTGTTTTCTTCTTTAAAATCATCTGACTGTCTGTCATTCATTTCTATCATATTTTCTATAGTCATTTTTTAATTTTTGGTCTCTTCTACTTTGTTTTGTGTTATTGCCTAGAGTCTATCCTCCATGTTCCTAACAATATTTTCAGGGTTCTTTTTATTTTGGTTGCTTCTAAGGTATCTCTGTCTCTTTATGATTTGGTCTATCTTTCCAGCTTTTCTCCTGAACATTACCAACATCTTTTTAATCTCCCTTAATTGTTCTTTATCTTCTATGAAAACTTGACTCTCTTCTCTGAACATTATTTTTTGCTAGAGAGAGGGAGGGAAGAAGAGGGGGAGAGGGAAACAAATACACACAAAATATACACACATGCACACACACGCGTGTGCACACACACACACACACGGAACATGGAGAGAGATCCAATTCATACTGTCTATAAGTACTTCAAGATAGTGGAGCTGGGCACAGTGGCACACACCTGTAATCCCAGTACTTAGAAGGCTGAGACAGGAGGATCTTAAGATTGAAGCCAGCCTCAGCAACTTAATAAAAATAAAAAAGGACTGGGCTATAGCTCAAAGGTAGAATGCTCCTGGGTTCAAATCCTAATACCACACACAGACACACATAAAGGAAGAGGAGGAGGAGGAAGTGGAGGAGGAGGAGGAGGAGGAGGAGGAGGAGGAGGAGGAGGAGGAGGAGGAGGAGGAGGAGGAGGAGGAAGAAGAAAAATAAAATGGAGAACTCTATAAAATTTTTCTGCAATACTTTGATATATTTGTTTGGGGACTGTGGGTTCTTCTTTGCCTTAAATGTCCCTCCACTATTTAAAAATCTTTACTTTGCAGTTTTGATGAAGATTCTGACTATTTCTTAGTCCATGTTGTACAGCTATAACAGAATTCCTGAGTTAATAAAGGATAGATATTTTAAGAAAAGAACAGATATTTATTTCTTACAGTGGAGGCTGAGAAGTCGAGGATGAAGGCATCCACTTCTGGTAAGGACCTTCATGCTGTATCATCCCATGGAGGAAGGGGGAAAGGCCAGAGAGGGAGAGAATGAAGACAGAGAGGGAGAGGAGGACCAAATTCATTCCCTTATCAGAAACTCAGGCCTGTGGTAACTAACCCCTCCCCCCCCATGATAATGGCACAAAGGCTCCTG
The DNA here is from genome assembly GCA_004027655.1 of Graphiurus murinus. Classification (NCBI taxonomy): domain Eukaryota; kingdom Metazoa; phylum Chordata; class Mammalia; order Rodentia; family Gliridae; genus Graphiurus; species Graphiurus murinus. The sequence goes on along the minus strand of PVLC010013566.1, from coordinate 19,866 downwards.
ACTAATCACCTCTTAAAGGTCCCATCTCTCAACAGCACATATTGGGGGTTGAGTTTCCAGCACATGAACCTTGGGGAACACATTTAAACCACAGCACTCATCTTTAGGAAAAACAAAAACAACAACAACACACCCAAACCCTGGAATGTTACAATAAAAAGAGTGAGTTAGGATGGAATAAGCTAAGGCTCTGGAAGCTTTTTGGTTGTTTATTTATTTTTTAATTTGGGCTTTCTTCTGGTTATCTATCGTTCCATAGCAAACCAGCCCATAACTTAGTGGCTTAAAACAGCGATCGGTTGATTTGGTTCACAAGTATGCGAACTGGGCAGGGCTCAGTGGGTTCAGCTCATTTCTGCTCCACGTGGTATTGGCTGGGGCAGCTCAGATGCTGCTGCAGGATCCATTTCAAGGATGGATCACCCACATGCCTGCGAATCCTGGTGGCTGTGGTCCTCTCTCCAGGTGTAACTCTTGACAGTGCAGCTGAGCCTCCTCACGGCAAGGTGGCTCGGTTCCAAGAGCCACTGCCCCAAAGGGCAGGCAGTGGAAGCTGCTGTCTGGCTATCTCTAAAGTCCTGGGCGTGGAAAATGCCCTAGCATCCCTTCCTCTATATTCTGTGGATACAAGGGGAGGTTAACCTAGAGCCGCTTCTGCATATGAGGCGTGTCAAAGAATTTGAAAGCTGTGTTTTTAAAACAGCCGCAAGTTGTCACAAGCATCTGTCACTAAATTTGTTATTTCCTTTCTGTAGGGAATACATCCTTTTGTAGTTCGTGGCATTCAAGTTGAGGTGGCACAGAGCAAAGCAAACACCTTGCAGATGAATTACATTTTGATTTGGAAGCTGCTGCCCTGCCCCACTTCAGTGAAAATAGCTGCCAGTCGTATAGCTGGCCAGGAAACTAGAAGTGGATCGGCATGAGCTCTACTTCTTGTCTGCCATTTTGAAGAGGCAGGCTGTCTTTTTCTATTTCTCCATTGACCCATCCAGCTCTTCTTATTTGTGCTCATCAGATTTTTTTCCTTTGGTAGTGGGGATTGAATCCAGGGGCCTTTTGCCTCTGAGCTACTCTTTCAGTCCTTTCTATTTTAATTTTTGCTACTTTGCTGAGGCTGGCCTCAAATCTGCAATCCTCCAGTCTCATCCTCCCAAATACTGGGATCACAGGCGTGTACCACCTTGCCTGGCTGTATATGTGCTCTAAACAATAGAATTAATGGCTGGTCTTTTCAGTAATGTTATGCACTGTCAGGTCTGAGAGGAACTGATTTAGCTCAGCATCTGCTCATTTCTTGCCTAAGATTTCATGTTATTTGGTAGGAATATGTCATACTTAAAAGATTTCATGGTTTATGTTTTGGAGTTGTGACTATTTCCCTGTTACAAGTGCTATGAAATTTTTCAGTTTTTGTTAATTTTAGTTTGTTCTGAGGAAGTCTACCAGAGAAAAAAATATTTTATCCTGCTGCCTTTAACAGAAGTGCCATAAGAACTTTAGAATCATGTTATCAAATCTGTTGGGATTTAAGAAGTGAGGTTACTCTGAATATAGCCATTACTAGGAGAAAGTCAATTACCTCAAATAGATCTCTTCATTTTTTTTTTTTTTTGAGGATGTATGTTTACCAAAATTAAGATTTTTTTCTTCACAGATATCTTGCATACTTATTACTTGAGGCTATTTTAATTCTTTTATATTTCTAGATGCTATTGGGAACAGAACAATTTTTCTGATTGCATTTTATCTCCAAAGTTTAGGAAAGCTATTGAATTTTGTGTGTCCATCTTCTTCTGTTCAATCAGATTTTTGTATTCTCTAATATTTTGCCACTGGAGTTTCTTGTGTTTTCTAATAGATAATCATACCTACTAAGTACTTTATTTTGGCTTTTGTATCTTAAATTTCAATAATTTTACTTTTCAAAATATCAAACCATTTCAGCTTTATAGATATTTTAGTTAGTAAGCAATTATACATGTTCTGGGCTTTGGTTTTGATAGCTTTGTTTCCCTGTAAAGTTGATCTTATCTCTTCCTAATCCATTGATTCAGGGTCATTTCACTTCTAAAATCTCAACAGATTTTTATTTTTTAAAGTGAGGCATGTTGAAGCTGCATCTTGGTGAAACAAGAAAGTTGGCTAAAAGAGGCTGGCTGACTTGCTCAACAGTATGAAGTTAGCATGGACGAGTTGGAATCCTGACTGTTACCCGGCCCCCCTCCTCCGCAGAGAAGTAAAACATGCACCTGTCCCCATTCCAGGTCTGTTCTAAGACTAATATTTTTCCACCAACACTTTCACCAGAATTACTACTAATAATTAAGAGAGAGAAAAAACAAACAAACAAACCTGAATGCATATATGTATACATTTGTCTTCCCTTCATAACTTTTTCTTATAAACGTGCTAACGAAAGACTGAATATGGGCAGCTATAAACAGACTATGTCTGAAAAAAATCTCAACAATCAACTGTCACATAAGGAAGAATTAATTCCACTTGGATGATATTTTGATCTCTATAAAAGCAAAGTAGACAGGGGAGGACAGGAGTAGGGATAAAGGTGAAAAAGATGGGGAGGTGGGAGGGACGCCAAGTGCTCTGTGCATTATGCCGACGTCAACATGATTTACATTATAATGTGAGACAATAATGCACCAATAAAAGCACATAAAAAAAGAAAGAAAAAGGTGAATAAAGGACTAACTACAAATATATTAGGCTATGAGGACTTAAATGAACGGTTTCAAATATGGCACGCTCACATTAGATGGAATATTTAACTGCCATTTATAAGTAAGTGGTTTGGCATAGGCGTTGGGATTTGAGTTCCATGTATATACAATTTGAATTCAGCACCTTTAGAAAAATCAGATGAAACATTACGATTCTGATAATATAGGATACAGCCACCAAGACAGTGGTCTGGATTTTAGGTGTTTCCTAGCAGGAAAGAATTTACCAGGCAGTCACTCCACTGTCTTCTGCCACCAGAAACTTGCTGTTAACCCATGAGGAACATCTAAATGGTAAAAGGACTTCTTCCTTGTCCCTTCAACACTGCCTGCCATTCTGGCAATGAAAAAAATGATGTATTTGAGGACCCATGGGACAGGAAAATTGATAAGAGTTCCCAACTTCTTTCTCATAAACAACCGATATTTTAAAGCTATTAGCACAGGAGCTGGGCATTCAAAGACAGTTCATTTATCATCCAAAAGCTGGCGAAGGTGTCAAGCCTTGCAGTCAAGCTCTGAAAAATGGGCCCTGAGTTCACCCTCGATTGCTGAACAGCTGCTCCTTCCCAAAGTTTTAATCAGATTCCCTAAGCATTACATACCCCAGTAAGGCAGAGCCCACATAAAACCTGCAAAAAGCCCGCCATGTAAATTCATTACAAACCCAAGTAATACCAACAGATTATATTCTCCAGGCCAACAGAGAGGTTTTAATTTGGACCAAAATTATGATTGCATATTGATTTGGCCTCTTGTTCTTGGGATTTTTTTTTTTCTTAGAATTCTGAACTGGTCACCTCAAATAAAAGACATTTTCTTGATTGTTTCGGATGAAAAGTTAGGGTTAGGAAGAAAGTATGCCTTAGGTTAAAAAATTCTTAATCCAGAGCTCCTGACACTACTTACAGAGTTTTGTCTTTTTGTTCAGATGTACCCTTTCCCCCCTATGTAAGAGCTATAATTTTGTTTGGACTCTAAGTTTAGGACCTCCCACCAAAAATTTAGCATTCCACATCTTACATCATATTGTTACTAGAAGCCAGTTTGTCAATCATGTGAGGAAATCTTACCTCGCATGAGTCATTCCTCTCACAGACAACCCTGATACCTAGCTACGAGCTACCATCTGCCAATAGCCACAGTCTTATGAATATAAGCCACGGTCACAACAGAGAGAAAGAGGGGAGAAACACTATCAACTGCCCCCCAAGATATTAAAGGACATTAGGTAGAGACAAAGAGCGTTCATGTCATTCATGACAAATGTGCACTGTATCCACAAGAAGGACTGGGCAGTCATGGAAGAATGGAGGAGAAACCCGGAATTGATCACTGCAAGTCATCACCCCAGCTTTGTGTAGTGAGGAAAGAGCTCGGTTTACTTATCTTACCAATGTTGAGCAGTTTTAATTATTCTAACTGTTGGTGTGGGTTCAGGTGGTATTCGCCTAGCATTCCAAAATTCTCAGCCCCGTTGGAAATACAGTATCCTTTCGGGTGAAGGATGCAATAAATATCCGCACATCAACCTACCCTGCAGGCATCCATGCCTTGCTCACCGTACAAGCCCCTGGGTATTATTTGCTTTAATATGAAGGCCTGCTACAGGAAAGGCTGATTTTATCATATGATCTTTGGGGTACTTGAAATCCCGATGACAGTAATTTCCTGTGGTGAATTAATAAAGTGAATGCTGATTATGATTCAGCTTCTTAAGGAGCTTACCTATGGAAAGAAAATGCACTGATCATACCAGCATGGACATTCTGACCCTTAGATCAGGAATTTCTTACTGGTTATTATATTAGCACTCTGGTTCCATCTGTCCTTCATGTGCTCTTTGCTCAGTGAGAGTCACTTTCTTAATACATGACTGGCCATTCTGGGCTCAGAGTAGAGAACATCACTGGACTCTCCAATCAATAGAGACGAAATTTCAAACAGCAGGCTAAAATGGATAAGGAGCTACTATGACTTAATGATGGTAGGCAGCAGGAGACAGAACTCTCTTCTCCAACTCTCTCTCTCTGTTTATTGCCTAGAAAAATCAGCTCATTTGCATATAAAGGGCAAGTTTTAATTTTGTGCAAATAAAGGACAATTTTTAAACCTCTTCATTATACCATGTGTCAATAACTGGTGTGACAGAAAGTGTCCCTTGCTGACCACCTACAGAGATAACCTGTCCCCCGGAACTGGAGAGGATTAAATAAACAGGTGGATTCCTACTGTGCATCAGGAATACAACAATAAGTGAATATAAGGTAATCAGAATGGAGAGTAAGATAAACTAGGAAGACAGGAAAAATGAAAGGCTTTACCAGCTTCCTAACATATTGATCTCTTTTGCATAGTTTGAAATTGTTAAGGAACTCCTATGATTTCATAGCAGGTATAAATTGATTTCAGCATTTCTGTGGCATATTGAAAAAGATTATCCATTGTCAGACTCCTTTGCATTATTTGTGAAGTGTGTTGATGAAGATGGTTACTTAAGTCAAATTTGGATTTCTTTTAAACGGGTCTTTTGCTGTAGATCAACTTTATCCATAGTATACCTCGCTCCCTGACTACTTCATGTCTCCCATCTTTGAACACTGTCATGGACTATGGATTCATTGGTTCTACTTTACTTTGCCCCTTCCCATTAATCACCATCAGTCATTCCTTATTTATGAGTTGCTACCAATTTCTTTGCTTAACATCATTGCTTCCCACTTCTTTATGAATTAAGTTTCCAATTTTTACTTAAATATATCCTTTGGAAAATCTATCACTGATGATCTATGAGTGGTAAATGGTCTATCTGAAAATGTACTTCATTTTTATTTCAGTACGACATTTTAGTTGGATTTAAGACCTAAGTGTAATGATTTAGATATGGAACGTCCCCCAGGAGTGCCAATGGGTTGGCAATGAGGAAATATTCAGAGGTGAAATTGATTCAGGGCTCTACTTTCCTCGGTGTATAAATTCATTGACAAGTTAATTCCAAATGGACTTTTCTGGCTGGTGACTATAGGCAGATAGGGTGTGGGTGGAAGAGGTAAGTCCTGGAGGGTGGAGCACGATCTTGGGGGTGATATCAGTCCCTGGTCCCTTCCTCTCTTTCTCTTTCCTGGATCCCTGAGCAGCTTTTCATCCACCAAATCCTGCTGCCATGATATTTCTACTATGGAGTCACCTGACTATGGACTGAAATTCTGAAACCAGGAGCCCAAATATTTTCCCCTTCTAAGCAGTTTTTGCCAAGTATTTTAGTCACAGTGAGGAAAAAGCTAACTAAAACACTAGGCTATCGGTTATATCCCCATAATACTTTGAACACATTATCCTTCTGTCCTTTAGCTGCTATGATTGTCAATGAAAAAACTTCTGTTGTCAACTAAACTAAGTCTAATCTTTATTATAAGTCATCTGTCTAATCTTTCTGACTGCTTTTAGGATTTACACTTTGTCTTCAATGATCTTGTGTTTTACTATACTTTAATCAAATGATTACTTTTTTTTAATTGTTTCTTCAAACACTTAATAAATATTTTCTTCTTGTGCCCCATTGGTGGAACTCCAGTCACTTACAGTCTGGTGCTACACAATTCATGAATCACTGTCCTTTCAAACACACACACACACACACACACACACACACACACACACACACACGCAAGGAAAAAATATTTGAATGTGGGTTAGTTTTGATATAAAATCATGTCTAGAATTGTAGCAACTCTAGACATGATGTTATATTTGAATTTGTCTCTTTAACTTGGAAAATTATTATCCACCATCTCTTCAAATATTACCACAAACTTGAGAGTGGTACTGCATGCCTATCAACCTAGTACTTGGGAGGCTGAAACAGGAGAATTGCAGGTTTGAGGCCAGCTTCAGCTTTGACACCCTGTTTCAAAATAAAAAATGAAAAGGGCTGGGGACTTAGTTTGAAGGTAGAATGCCCCAGGTTCAATCCCCAGTACCAAATAGAAAAAAAAAATCCACAAATCAATTATTCTTCTTAGTATCTCTTTTTAACAATTTTATTGTTGTATTCTGGATTTTCTTGTGCTCTCTTTCATGTTTCTTAATCAGCCTCTTTTATTTTTTGTCTGTCCTGCATTCTGGGTCACTTTCTGACTTTATCTTCTGTTTTACCAGTTGGTTTAATATGACATTTAGGATTATCTGCTTAGTTTTTAATATTAATATTTTCACGTTGAAAACCGTTTTTTTCTGCTATATTATTCTCTAATTTTTCTGCTTTTCCACTGACCTCTTTAATCATTTCTAATATGCTCATTTTATAATTTTTTTCCAGGATTTGTTTCTTTGGGTTTAGCTCCTTCGTGTGTTTGTTCCTCTGATCTTTTTGTTTTGTTTACCTCCTGGTTTCCCTTCATGGTGAAGTTATTTCCATTGGTGGCCTTTTTCTTTTTTGGGGGAGCTCATTTTCAGGAAGAATTTTTTCTCCTCTGTGGGATTCCCATGTGCCTGGATGTGACCATATCACTTTATAGCAGTTTTGGTTTGTTTGGAATTAGGAAGTGGCAATGTAGCTGAGACAGTAATTTCAATAGTCCTGAAAACTTTTTCATGTTTTTGTTTTATTTATGTTTTATTGGCTTGTTTTTCCTATATCACAACTTCCCAGTCTAGTGATTATGATTTGTCAAATTACAAATAGATGGTAAATTTCCTCACTATTTCTTAAGGTTGATGGACTGACTCTGATGAGGTAGCTTAGAAGTGAAAAGGGTAGGTAGAAAAGAGGTATTGGGAAAATTCATAGAAATATAGTTTTTAGCCTTTTAAAAAAATCTGGAAGAGTGTGAATTCAAAATTCCACCCCGTGGAAGTTTTTTGGTTCGGCCCAAGAGAAACGTACAGCCCAGCCCACCTGAGACGTACCATCAAATCCCGCACACCTGGAAAGAGGAGGAGCCAGATCTCACCGGGAGCCCAACCTATCGGACTGCTTGGAACCTGAGAGTGAGGGGCTGGAATTAAGGACCCCGCCCTCTCATATACCCCCTGGAATCCCACGTGTTTCTTCTCTTGGACTCTTGCCCGGGATCGGGGAACATGCCCTAAGAATCGGTGGCCGGGGATTCTTCCTTTGTACTCCCCGTCTTTTCCTGCACCCCAGTTTTTCTCTCCCTGACCTTTTTCCTGAAGAATAAACCTGCCAGATGTTGTGATTGATAAGTGTAGAAATTCTTTTCTCCACAAATATAAAGAACCTGGATTTTTATTACTTTATTTTTGGGGTTCATTTCGGCACCCCATCACAACTCCATATGACTGAAGGCCTTATTCAAAGAACTTTTCCACGACTAAAAGACAGGGCTCTGATTTCCATGTGGAAATAGGATTCTGGCTCCAAAACATCTGAACTTATTCAAAATCATGAGGCAAGTGAGAATGGTAGCTTCCTACTTTTGCTGCGATTTCTCTTTTGTTTCTCACACATGATGAATTTTATTTTCTCTTCCTCAAAATCAATTTTACGTTTAGAAAAGAACACTTGCCCTTTTAAAGAAAGCATTTCTTCAAGTTTGCAGTGGCATAGGGCTTATCTGTTTCATTTCAATCCATCATGTTCTGAGCAGTCCATTACAAAATATGGTATCTATTATTTGGGGGGATGCTGTTTTTCTTGCCTTCCAACCACTTTCTTCTAATAATAGATTCCAGGCCACTGGCCACAGGCATTGGGATATGATTCAAATCTAACCAATCACCATGTTTAATTCCATTGAAGCACTATGTAATTGTCCTATGGGTGATCTTTTATTTTCTCTCTTTGGTAGGTAATAAAGATTATTATTATCATTCCCATCATTATTTTTACATTTTTATTGGTGCATTGCAATTGTACATGATAGTGAGATTCACAGTGATGCTTTCATATATAGACACATAACAGTTTTTTGATCTGTTTTCTTCTCTGTACCTCATCTCTCCTTTCTTTCCTCCCTGCCATGATTCCCTTCTACCACTCTACTGGTCTCTTTCCTAATTTTCACGAGGCCCCTTTTCATTGCTATTTTTTTCTCTGTCATCTACATATGAAAGAAAACATGTGGCCCTTGATTTTCTGAGTCTGGCTGATCTCACTTAGCATAATATTCTCTACTTCCATCCGTTTTCCTGCAAATGACATAATTTTGTTCTTCTTTATGGCTGAGTAAAACTCCAGTTAGAATGGCAATCATCAAGAATACAAATAATAATAAGCACTGGCAAGGATGTGGAGAAAAAAGGAAGATCGATACATGGCTGGTGGGACTGTAAATTAATACAACCACTTTGGGGATCAATGTGGAGAGTTCTCAAAACATGAGGAATGGAACTACCATAACCCAGCTGTACCACTCCTCGGCATCTTCCCAAAAGAACGAACATTAGAACACTATGGTGATAATGCATATCCATGTTTATAGCGGCACAACTCACAGTAGCCAATTATGGAACCAACCTAGGTGTCTGTCAACAGATGAGTGGATAAAGAATATGTGGTACAGACACAGAATGAGCCATCTTTGGACACATGTAAAGCCAGAGACCTTCTTACAAATACTAGGAGAATGAAGTGTTAATTTGAGCTAAAAAAAAAATGTAAGCCCGGAGATGCCATGAGTCGCCCTCTTCTGCTTCCCAGTAAACCATCTATGAGTACTGGGAAAGGATGAAGCCCTCAGAGGGAGTCAGGGCCAAGAGAGAAGAATAATAGACAACCACATTAGAATCCTTGAGCCTGGCATGCCCAGAGTCAGCTCAACCCCTGTTAAAGAGGCCACCGAATTCCTCTGCTTAAGCTAATTTGAATTGGGTTTCTGTCACTTACATCTGACTTATGCACCAATAAATTTAAGCACAATGGAGTTGAGATAAGAAATCATCGATATGGATTCCTTTTATTTATTTATTTTTGGAAGTCAATTTGTCACGTAGAGCTTGACATGAATAAACCAAATCCTCAGTCTTGGGGCTGAGTTCCTGGGAAGCAGTGAGTGTCAGATCTAATCTGAGAGGCCAGGGATGGAGTCACAGGATAAAGCCAAGGGCAAACCCTAGTAATCTAAAAGGGGGCATTAAGAGCTAGGGCATCGGAGATGCCAGAGTCATAATCAGGAAACAGGGATCAGGGATCAGGAATGAGCAAAATCAAACAAGAGGCAGCAGCAGGAGGGGTGGGGCAGCTGGCACCTAGTGTCCGACAGCCGGATGTCAGCTGAGCACAGCTGCCCAGCTTCTTCAAGATCCTGGGTGGCCTTCCATTCCTGCCATGCGATGCCACCTGGTGTCCGAGAAATGAAGTCAGCAGGGAACTGACTGCCCAGACAAGGAGTCCTTCTGCAAAAAGGACCATAACTTATTTCTCTTTTAATTATGTATCACCGCAGTATCTAGACAGGCATCAAAACAAACGAGTTCCAGGCTGACTATCAGGTTTCCAAGGCAAATATCAAAGTAAATTGCCTTCAGAAAGATGTGTCGAGATATATAAGAAACTTGTTTTTAAGTTAAGCAGATTCATGAGCAATATTATACTTTCTGTTGTGATAACAGTTTGAGTTTATTCTCATCAAAAAGGGACACCTTCTTATCACCTCTGTAATTATAACTGAAGGTCAAATTAGAGAAGAAGTAGAGCTAAAGAGGATAAATAAGACAGCTTTTCAAATACTTGGAAGAAGCAGAATGAAGGATATTAAGCATCCATCCTCTGGAGTAGGTTTTAATGATAGGATTAGTAAAATGTCCCTATTTGCATCTGAAGAGATATGTTGATTCACTCATTCAGTAATTGTTGGAGAACCTACTGAATAATTAGCTGTACGCTGAGAGGAGTGGAGAAAAGCCCACTTGGCCTTCAATGAGCTTGCGATCTTCTCAGAAATGATGGTTACTAAGAGAAAGACTGGGATACCCTTAGGGACGTAGTTTCAGAACCAAACCCTACACAGCTAGTTCCTGAGATGACTTTTAGAGCAAGGCTTTGTTGTACATATCAGATCCCGTCCTCGCTATTGTTCGCCTCTTTCAGTGCAGAGTTATTGAGGGTAAAGATGGTGACCATGTCGCCAACACTCAGCATGATGTCTGGCTTGTCTAGGTGCTCAGTACATTTTTGCCAAATGGTTGGCTAATATCTTAAGTCTTCTCTTAGCTCTATGGTTGCTTGAGTCCCACAGACATCCCATTAACTTTCACGTTAAATTTCCCTTAAGATGTCTGGCCTAAAAGAAATGTGGTCTTTCAAAATATCACTGGCTCTCAGTGCCAAGCAGTCACGAGCATCACACTTGAAATGACATTTTCTGCTAAGTATTCCTAAGCAGCATAGCACGCTCATGTAAAAAGAGAAAATTGATGCTCCATCTCTCCCTCTCTTTTAATGAACTACATTGAATTTCCTTATAAGCATTTGCTTTATAGGGAATAAAAGTACCGAGTATTTATTTATTGTCATCCAAGAGCCAAGCTGTTTAATGAGGTACTTATTTTATCCCTAAGAAAATCTGGTGGCATTTGCACACTGTGGAATTATTTTACAAGTAGCTGTTTCTGTACAATACTGGCAGTATTTCTGTTTTGCAAATAAATGGTCACAAACCACTGAATATCCTCTTTCTGTTCTTTCAGGGTTAGAAACAATTTCAGACTTCTATCTCTGCGGAATCTGCTTTGAAATGAAGATTGCCAATTATCAAGTATATTAATGCAATTCTTTGGGCCAGAGTTGATCATAAATACTCTATTTCCAATAAATATAGATAAAAAAAATAAAAAATAAAAATAATCTGTGATTCAAAATAACACTTTGAGTTTATATACATAAATTATACTTATATTTATATGCAACGTATTTTACAGATGTGAAACATCATGGTGACAGGAAGTTGTGGAGGAAAGTTGCTCCACTCATGGCGGCCAGAAGCAGAGAGAGACAGGAAGTGACCTGGCACACATCTGGGCCTCAAGGCCACACACCTGGCCACTCCTCCAGCCAGGCCCCACCTCACAATGTTGCTGCATTGCCAATATATGCGCTTTTCTGGGGGATGTTCCATGTCTATGCTATATCAGCACTTTATACTACATCATTTTTAAATTACTGCATAGGGTTCCATGACATCAATGTGTTATAATCCACTCAACAAACTGGTAACCATGGTATACAACTTCTTCATATAATCAGTACTCTCATTTTCATGGAGAAATTATTGCACATGCTTTTAATTGCTTCCTAGGATAAATTTCTAGAAATGAAATTGCTGGATCAAGTAATTCACAAAGTCTAATGACTCTTAGCCAATACTGCTAAATTCCCTTTGTAAAAGCTTTATCACTTCCTCTTTTATCAGTAGTACATGTGGGTTCTTGTTTCCTGAACCTTGACTTACCTCAGGTATGACTATTCTTTTTTGAATTCTGACAATTTGAAGATTTTCTGGGTAAAAAAAAAAAAAAGATACTCCAGGGTCAGCTTAATTTTTTCTTTCATTGTTAGTGAAGTTGATTATACTTAGTAGAGTTATTGGCCATGTATGTTCCTTCTTTTGTTCATTGTCTATTTATATCCTTTGCCTTTTTTTCTATTATGAATTTTCTTTTATTATTGACCTTTGATGACAAGAGTAATAGCAGGAATTAACATTTAACAATGTATTGAGAGTTATGAGCCAGGCTCTGGGTGTTTTGTGTTTAATTTTACCCAATGAGGTATGATTACCATCTCTATTTTACAAATGAGGCAGCTCAAACACAGAGAACTTAAGCAATTTACCCGAGGTAACATAACTAGCAAGCTTGGTGTATTGAGATTAACAACTCCTTTTGTATACTATAAAGTTCATTAGCTGATTAATATATGTATTGAAATGTCTTCCTTGCTCCACCTCCTGTCATTTGATTTTCTGTAGTGGGTTTTGCCTACTAGAATGACTTGGCTCAACTGTTATCAAGTAAACTGGTTTTTGACATCTTCATCTGCACCAGCATATATAAATCAACATAATTCAAATATATTTGAAACATTCAGACAATGCAAAGGGACATAACTAGTTAAATGATCTTTGTCTTCTTTGCCTAAATCTTGGTCCTAAATAGCAAAGTTATTTTTACTTTAACCATTTATGTTTTTATTTTTTTTTGATGGTTTATAAGGAATAAATATTAAGCCCTGTGACTCTTAATAATATACATAAACCTCCATTTCTTGACTTATTGCCTCCACACAGCATCTATTGATATCTTACAATGAGAGATGTGGAATTTTAGTTAATTTATCCCTTCCTTTCTCTCTCCCCTCTCCTACTTAACTTGAATAATATCAATTTTGGTTGTAAGTACTTTATAACTTTAAGTCATATACTTCAACCCTTATTTCTTGATTTATTAACTTTAGACAGTATGTCTTAACTAAGTATTTCATTCCTAATGGGGGAAATCACATGTAAAAATGGTTATTCTCTATATTCATTGGATCATAAAATGACATATTTATGAAGGAATGCTTCATAGGAAGCAGATCTATCTTTAGCCATTTCAATGAAACTAGAGCTATCTGTGCAACCACAATGAGAGATATTGATATAAATGATGAACTACATGACAATAGGTATATTTATATTTATATTTATATAGCATGGACTACATAGATTACAGAGATATATAGAACCTTTCCAACTGTACTGCTCTATCTGTTGCTCAGAATAACTTTGTAATATATTGAAAATGACTGTTCTTACATTTTATAGATAGGGGAAGGAGCACAGACAGTTCCTGGCCACACAAAATCACTGTCCCGGTCATGCAGGTTTCATAGTGTTCTGTTTCTAGGCAGCATCTACTTTTCCAGTATCACAGCAACATCACCTGAACAGTAACCCTGGCTTCCCCCAGGTTCAGCTCCTGTGCTTCCAAATGAAGCCAGTTAGACCCTTGAACTCATGGGCCATGTGACTCACACCTGAGCCAATGAATGCAGTTCCTGCCTCTGGCTAAAGCGATCAGTTCCAAGAGAGTGTGGAACTGCATTAGAATCCACCGAGGTGTGCCGAGATTTAGCTGGGGGTGGTGGATCAAAGATTCTCACTCCCTTCTCCTAAGGAAAAAGAGAGTCTGCCAGAGGTTTGTGACCATATTGTGACAGAAAAGGGAGCTCACCATGGAGCTGAGTGAGAAAGGGAAGGCCTGCTCATTTCACGGGGTCCCTTCCTGAACCATTTCTATTCCTGCTACTTATTAATTAATTAATTAACTTATGTGATACTGGGGATGAACCCAGAGGTGTTCTAACTCTGAACTACTAGTCCTCGTTTATTTTTTATTTGGAAATGGTCTCACAAAGTTGCTGAGGGCCTCATACGTTGCTGAGGCTGGTCTCAAACCTGTGATCCTCCTGTCTCAGCCTCCCAGGAACTGAGATAACAGGTGTGCACCACCATACCCTGCTCCTTCTGCTTGTTTAAGTCAGTTAGCCCATATTGTTGTCTTTTTTTTTTTTTTTTTTTACACCCCAGTTTAGGTTGGTGTCTTGTCAGCTATAATAACTGCACAGTTAATTAACAGTAATTCTGACGCTGGATCTTTTGACTTCTAATGTGGGCTTCTTCATACTCTGCAGTGCTGCCTCTGAAATTAATGTCTCTGTTCAGTATTTAAAAACACGCACCCTCCAGATCTCTTCATTCTATCTTTTATTCCCTTCATAGCTGAGTAAACAACTTCTAGGGAAGCCAATCCATCCACGAAGTTCATTCCTGAGTCAGTGTGGATACAAGCGTGGCATGACATTCCTATATACTCAAAGCAAGTTGATTGCAGAACTTTTATGGTAAAGTTACTTTTATCTTTAGACAAACAATGCTGGGTCATTGTAGATTGCAGGAACATGACATAAAGGCTGGGGGTGTAGTTCAACTATAGAGCACTTGCCTAACATGCAAAGCCCTGGGTTTGATCCCTAGTACTACAAAAAACAAAACAAAATAAAACACAAGAAAAGAGGTATAAGACCCATCACCTAGTGCTATATTTAAGAGTTGTGTCAAGCCAGGTGTGGTGGCGCACGCTTGTAATCCCAGCATTCGGGAGGCTGAGACCGGAGGATCCGGGTTCGCGGCCAGCCTCAGCTACCTAGTGAGACATTCCGCAACTTAGTGAGACTCGGTTTCAAAATAAACAATAAAAAATAGGACTGGGGGTGTAGCTCGGAGGTAGAATGCCCCTGAGTTCAAACCCCAGTACCGCAAAAAAAAAAAAAAAAGAGTTGTGTCCATAAAATTCATTTTTATGTTAATTGCTTGAAAGAGGTCATTTAACCTAAGAAATGGTATTATAGTTAATAATTTGCTTCTTAGGCTAGCAAAGAAAACATACTTTAATTTAAAATTGTGACTAAAGATTTAAAAATGTAAAAACACTGAAACCGGAGAGGATGGTTTTTACATTGTGTTTTCTAGAAGAAGATGGGAAGGCAAGTGAACCTGTGTGGCCATTCGAAAGGGGCTCTGGTACTGCCAAGGGCCACACAGATCAATAATTTGGGTTCTTTGTTATGAAAGTATAAAAATCTCCACTTATCCATGGTTTTGCTTTCTGCAGTTTCATTAATTCATGGTCAATGGCAGCCTTAGAATATTAAATAGGAAATTTCAGAAATAAAGATTTCACAAGTTTTAAATTACTTTTATTATAGTATATCATTACAATTAATTCTATTTTATTATTAGTTATTAATCTTTACTCTGCCTAATTTATAAATTAAACTATCATAGGTATGTGTGTATAGGAAAAAAAAAACATGATTATATATCCATGGCTTCTGGCCTATATTGGGGTCTTGTATTCCTCATGGATAAAGGAGGTACTAATGTATTTTGATGTGATTTCACATCAAAATGTATAACTTTTATTTTCTATGATACAAGAATAGCTCTACTACTGTTCTTGGGTTTGTTGTTTGTGGCACTGGGGATGGAATTCAGGCCTTACAGATGCTACACAAGCACTATACCACTGAACAACATTCCCTATCAACATTCTTTTTTTTTTTTTTTTTTTTTTTTTTTTTTTTTTTTGAGGTACGAGGAATTGAACCCAGTGTTCTACCTCTGAGCTACACTCCATGCCTATTTTATTTATTTATTTATTTATTTATTTATTTATTTATTTATTTATTTATTTATTTAGAGTTGCTGAGAGCCTTGCTAAGTGGCTGAGGCTTGCTTCAAACCTGCAATCCTCCTGTCTCATCTCTTAAACTTCAAAACCACACAAAGGCAGAACTAGGAAAGGGAAAACACAGAAGCTATTTTTATTTGTTCTTTTACCACACATACACTCAAGAACATACACTTTTCTTTCAAAAAGTTACTACCTAGAAAGGCAAATAAATACACAGGTAAACCTGGGCTTGCTGGAAGGCATGATAGAGAGGTGGGCGCAGGAGTGGGCGGGGCTTGGCCTGTGCACTGGAGACTCCTGAAGGGGTGGATGGGGCAAGAACTGGAAGACTTGATTAGGAAGAACCAGAGTCTTGGAGGGCGATGCAGAGGGGAGTTTTTTGGGAAAGCATGGAGCTTCCATCCGGGGGGCTGTCAGGCTGCCGTGTGCGGTTTAGTGTGAAGAGAAAGAAAAATAGAAAGATACATGGTGTTTGAGCTTTTAGTCCAAACATCATGGAAAACCTTTAAATGATATTTGCATACGGCTTTCCTAAGGGAACTGGAGAACGGTTGGAACAGAGAAGGTGAAGACGAGGCATTCCGAGGAGGAATAGGTGTGTATTATAAGTAGAGGTGTAAAGAGCTCATTATGTGTGCTATAAATTAATGAAGAAGCAAATGGGCAAGAAAAGAAAACAGCATTTGGAAAATCAAGTGCCTGGGGGAGGAGCGGTAAGGGGACAGCCCTGGTGGACAGAGGGCCCAACCAGGAGGCCCTGGGCACACAGGTGGGTGGACAGTAGGCTTTGTGAAGGGCTGGTGAGGCCCAAGTGCCATTAAATGTGCTTCCTTAGGATGACCTTGATTTTAACTGGAAATCATTGCTGGGATCACTCTACACAATCCCAGAATCACCAAAAGCGGGGAGCACAGAATTTCCTCAGCTAAAATGGCAAACATCTCCTGCCTAGAAAGGAAGAAAGTCTCACTGTGGTACACAACACATTTTGTGATTAAGACACTATTAAGACATGGGTCACAGGGTGGGACAGACATTGCCGGTAATAACCATCTACTGACTTGAAGAGGCAGGAAATAAACAGTTCAAATGCTCTCCAGGATTATGCTCAAAAGCATCAACATCCATCCTTAGAGCCTACATTTTTTAATTTTAATTTTTTGTAGTACTGGTGATGGCACCCCAGGGAATTCTACCTCCAAGCCACACCCCTCAGCCTTTTTTATTTATTTATTTATTTATTTTTTAATTTTTTTATTGTAGTATTTCGTGCAATATAGCATACATCTTTGTTAAGTATGGGTTGTTAACAACATATTTGCACACAGTTCTCATTTAACCCTTTCCCCAATTCCCACCCCAATCCCCTCCCCTTCCCTCCCCCTCATGATCACTTTGGTGAGTGACCTTGATATGATTGTGTAATTACATCACGTGCTTTAGGGCGTCCCTCTGCCCCCTGCGTCCACTACAATTAAATCAACTTCATTGCTTATCGAGGATCTCTCCTTTTCATCTGGAGATCCTTTATTTTTTATTTTAAAACAGGGTCTCACTAAGTTCCCGAGAGTCTCATTGAGTTGCTGAGTGAGGTTGGCCTCAAACCTGGGATCCTCTTGACTCAGCCTCTCACGTACTGGGATTGTACCACGCCTAGAATCTGCTTTTTTAGAGGAAGACTACCGGGAACGGTGGTGCTGAAGAGCAGCAAGGCCAAACCTTCCTTGGGTTGGAGCTGCAGCTCTCTTTCCAAGGCTCATTTGTGCTTCAGGGTTTTGCTTTGCTTGTCTTTTTGCAGCTTGGCAGCTCAAGAACTAAAAACGAGGGACTCAGCAGATTTTTTAAAAAATTGTACCCCAAGTATTCCTTTAATGTCAGTATTTCTTGGACAGGGACTCCTGAATGTCCTAATTAATTGTTCCTGGTGTTTCTTTAAAAGTATCTTTTTAGCATTTGTGAATCTCCCATGACTTTTGATTTTAATTCGTACTTGCTGATAGTTTCCTTTCCTGCAGCAAAAGGCCTCTTCTCTGCGGCCAGGTGAAAATAAGTGTCTTTGGAGATTCACTTACAAGTTGCTGAATTCAGTGGCAACTTCGGGGTGGCAGCCTTGATAATGTCAACCCGCAGGGGGAAAAAATAAAAAAGAGTAGTGCTGCTCTTTCTAACTCCACTCTGGGAGATCTGACTTTTAAAAATCCTTTGTTACTTTACAATGCATTTTCAACTGCATTTGAAGTAATTAACACCCAGAATAGAATCCTGTTGTCACATTTAATTATCTGATAGCTACTTTCCTTTGGGATAGCTGACAGTTGCCCAAAATGTTTGTCTAAAACGGAGAAGAGACCTCTGGCTTAGAGAAAGCCACCAAAGTGGCTTTTATTAAATATAAATGGTAAGTGTCTAAAAAAGGAGAGAGAAAAGAGTACAGGTTCTCATTCCCCCCTTAAAAAAAAAAAAAAAAAAAAAAACAGTACAAAGGAAATCACATTACCTCTTAGCTGAATAGCTGAAGAGCCACCAGTTTCATTTGTCATGTGAGGATTTAAAGCTGTATGCATTCCTATCAAGACTTGCATTTGCACAGAGAAATAAAAAAAGAGTATTCTGACCCTCAGGTTCTAGCTCCAATCTGCCAAACTCACTATAAATATATGGGCTTCTGTTAGTCTATTATCTGGAAAGTGACTTGTATGAGGAAAAAATAAATAAAATAAAATGATATTGATTTGAAATGAAGAAAGCTCATTTGTGTGCATTTTAGAAACCCTAAGTGGATCAGCTAAATATACACACTGAGGAACAAAAAAATCTGTTACCCTCTGGGAGGCAGCTTGTAATAAGCTGGAAATGTGAAACCCGTTAATAGTATTAGAAATTAGGTGCCTAATGAATTGTGCCCATTATCAGAGATGTTCTGTGATAACAATTCCTTAAAAGCTAGAAATTGCCTGTATGTCTAGGACACACAGAGAAAAGATAGTCTTAAAGACATCAGGAGTTAGCTCCAAGTGGAATCGTATTTCACGGAGTTAGAGAAATGTAAGCCAAGTTCTGGTACTTACTATGTCAGGACGATGGCCACCGCGTCGTTCAACACACTTTCTCCAAACAAGAGTGTGTACAGGTCGGGGTCAACATGCAGTTCATGGAAGATGGCCAGCACTGTCACTAAGGAGACACACAGAAAGATGGGGAGTGAGCTGGGTGATCCTGGGGTGGCTCACCTCTAGAAAGTGCTCATTAAATACACACGCATCTTCTCAAATCCTTGCTACACACCGACACCAAACCTTTATTCCAAAAACGTCTGATTATGTCCCTCCCCTGCTTAGGGCATTCTCTGGGCTCCTTAGAAGAAATCCTGTACAAGTTGCATCCTGCTCACCTTCCAACGGTGCCTACAATTTGCTGCTTTTCCCCAGCGACATTGTATGTGCTGGGGTTTTGCAGACACACCACGTCATTTCATGGCTACTTTTCATTTAGAGACCTTCTACAGGGCAGCAATTTCTCTCTCATCCCCCTCTTCTTTAAATAAATATGCACACAAACACACACTCTTCTTGCTAGCAAAGATCCCCTTATTCATTTTTAAGAACCTCTTAGGAGCCGGGCGTGGTGGCGCACGCTTGTAATCCCAGCATTTGGGAGGCTGAGACCAGAGGATCCGGGTTCTCGGCCAGCCTCAGCTACCTAGTGAGGCCCTCCGCAACTTAGTGAGACCTGGTTTCAAAATAAAGAATAAAAAATAGGACTGGGGGTGTAGCTCGGAGGTAGAATGCCCCTGAGTTCAATCCCCAGTACCGCAAAAAAAAAAAAAAAAAAAAAAAAAAAAAAAAAAAAAAAAAAAAAAAAAAAAAAAAAAAAAAAAAAAAAAAAAAAAAAAAAAAAAAAAAAAAAAAAAAAAAAAAAAAAAAAAAAA
>PVLC010013565.1:0-41359 GCA_004027655.1 Graphiurus murinus | reverse complement strand
GAAAACAGATTCTTAACGATTTATTTTCTATTAGGATCTTCCTCTCATCTGTTTATTGGGAAACCTAACTTACATCATGTTATTGCTTTCCTCTTCTACCTGTGATTTCTGTAATCCTATGCAAAGCTATGCACAGGGGAGTGGGAGTGAGGGGTCATGTGGAGTATTATGCGATCCCTGATGCTCCATCTTAAGGCCACTTTGGTTGCCAATGAGACATCCTCTGCCCCTTTCCAGCATGCTGTCTGCGATTTCTATGCTTAGGGCCCCTTTTGGGGCCAAGGCTACCTATCATCCCATCAGCCTAGTTGCCCATGGAGATATTCCCTCTGTCAGTCTAGAACCACCTTCCAGATGTCTATCCAACATACAGAGCATATATCCCTTTACTCAGAGACACATTGGCCTTCTTACTCTCTCTTCTAAGAACAGTACAATTGCTGTTCTGGATGGGAAAATCCTGCCTTCATGGTTCTAGCCAAGACAATTTCTATACCCAAATTCACTCTTCTCTCTGGGACTTAGGCTTGTGTACCTAAATCCAAGTTGACTATTAGGATCCTTTCTTCTTTTTATGATGGCAGATCTCTCACCAAAGATAAGTAAGCTCTCAACCTTGGGGATGACACAGAAAACTAGAAATGCTAAAAGGTTAAGTACAGATCTATGCAACTTTTTTCTTTGTCTCTCTCTCTCTCTCTCTCTCTCTCTCTCTCTCTCTCTCTCTCTCTCTTTCTCGATATATATATATAATACATATGTTATATACTTTATATTATGTACATATATTGAGATATGGCGGATGGGATAAGATAAGGTAAGTGTATAATATGTTGCCACATAATCTCATTTAAACATGAGAACACCCAAGGCCTTCTCCACCCTGGGCAATGTTGGCACTTAATTTGGTCTCTAAGAGCTGCACAAACCTCTGTCCTTTCACTATTACTCTTTACAGACATACTACATTCACTCTCCAGCATATTTTCCTTCTTCAGATATCTCATCCTGCAGATGTCTCATGGACAGCTGGGGCCATCTGCCTAGATAGGAATTCACCACACACGGCAAAATGTCATTTGCTACCAATGACTCAACAGATGGGTAGCTAGAATAGCACTACTGGGATCTTGCTTCTCTGAGGATAGGGCTATCTAGCTTCATGGGTATTCAGCCTATGCAGACACACAAGGCCATAAGACTTACAGCTCTGATTTCACCATATTGAAATTCTTAATAATTTTTTAACAAGGGACTCTGTGTTTTGTGTCACACTAGGCCCCATAAATTATCTAACTGTTCCATCAAAGGCCCATTATCTCAAAAGATTTCCAAGTTCTACACTTGGAGACCTATCTCCAGGGTTTTATTATTGTATCTACATGCAAACAAATATGAGGATATAAGAATGCTTGCAAATTGTGTGTGAAATTAATTCAAATAACTTTTCAGAATGGCCTATGGTTTGATTGGACAGTGTCTTTATGCAGCCCAAATGGCTATGGAAGCCTAACTGAACCAGCCCCATGATCAACCCTATGCTAATTTAGATTCTGTCTCATGTTGATTCATGGATCTTTAGGTGTCTTTTGACCATTACCTTTTCATTGACTGTACATCCATCTGAGTTCACACCATAACACCTGAGCTTTAAGTTCAAAGAGATTGCTAAGAATCAGTTATATCAGCCAATCCTGCCCTATTGCACCCTGGCAGGATTAATGCCACAATAAAGGAGTTGTGGATAAAATGGTAACTTTAGGTCCCCCAAAAGTCAACATAGTTTTTTGAATATTTGTATTATTTTCTGTAAAGTGAAAACTACTTCAGGCATGAAGGCTCCAAATCAATGTCAGGAGAGAAGCCACCATTCTATCTAATCCTTGTATTTATGGGAATCAACAGAAGATTCTGTTTTTAGACAAGGATCCATATAACCTTCCAAAGAATGTGGGATGTCTTTCATCACAGAAGGAAGACTGCTGTGGTGTTTTCCCTGAGATGATTTATGGCTCTTAGAAATGAACTTTGGGTGCCCACAGTTTGGCCAGCATCTCTGGCTTCCTCAGTAAGCAGTATCACGCACTGAATGTCTCTTGACACTTAACACATTATAATGTCAAGTGCATATACTGGCTACCAACCAGAAGAGTTGCCATTTTATTAGCACTGCTCTTCTTTCATTATTAGTATTACTTCAATCTGCCAATAAGAAAATCAGAGAATTGTTTTAGTGTTTACACAATCTAGAGTAGAGATGTATTATGGCTCAATGAATGTTCGTCCAATGATAAATTCTGACTTGAAGCAACAACAAAGTAGTGAGAAGAATAGTGAAGCCCAGACCCATGAGTTCAAGAATTATCTCAGTCTTTACCAGCTGTCAGGCACTGGCAACTGTATGGGATCATTTTGCTGCTTAAAATGGACTGTTTTTGTAAAAAGCTTCTTTAAAGAGTAGTCTTGAAAATAATTGGTGATTAAATATTGAAGCAAATATGGGAAAATTTGGTCTGGATCTTATTAATTGCTAAGACAATCATCTTGCCTGCTTTTAAATTTTCCAGTTCCCAAACTGTGCATCCCAGATCAATGAAATCAGAATCTCTAATATTTCCCAAGATGCAGGCATCAGTATCTTTAAAGCTCCTCCAGGTGATTCTAATATACAAAGTTGAGAACGTATACTAAAGGGAAAAGAAAACCATCTTCATGCTCCCTACAGTGTGACTAAGTGATTTAACAAAAGATTTGGTTATAAGTTCCCTTAAGCACCTGGATTGTTGCTAAACACATTGTAATTGCTAGAGAAATATTAGTTGATAACCTCTCCAAATAACTATGAAAGGAGTTGAAAATTATTCACATTAAGGCAATAAATAGTATTGCAACTCACTTCTTGTCTAGTGGGTTATTTACAGGGAAAGGAAGGACAGTAAGACCTGTCAAAAAAATTTAAAGGATTTGACATGAAAAGTTAGTGGCATGTTGACCACAACCACATAGGAATGAGTAATGAAAGAAAGATGAAGCTGTACAGGGAGCCCCTGACCAGCACGTGTGTGCACACAGCTTTCCTTCCTGGCATATGGTGTGCAGTGGGCAGCCTTTGGTGGATGGTAATAGAAGAAGATGCTAGAAAAGTGTGGAAAACCTTATAAATGTGTCTGCTGAACATTGTTGACAAGCAACTGGACTCCAGCACTCCCATCTGTCTCTGGCAGGGTTGCTGCCAGTCTTCCAAGTATGGGAGCACAGTCCTATGATAAATCATGAAGTAGTCTGGCAAAGTCTAGAGTTTTCTTATGTGGACAGTCTGCTGTCTCCAGGTGGTGTGATCTGTTGAAGAGGGGCAATGTGTTCTGATCCCCCATGGGAATCTAAGTAAAGACTTAGAAAAGGTCTCTAGAAATCCAAGGAGATCTGATAGTATTGCAGTAGGCTGGGGATTTTATATATGAGGTCACATTTAATGCTCACAGTAACTCTATCAGTTGTCTCTGTTTGGCTGATTCAAAAGGTAAGGCTCTGAAACCTTAGTTCACCCTCCGTAGAGCACATAGCTAAGAAGCAACAGAGTGCAGGACTTATCTAAGTTTGCTGTCTCCAAAGTTGTGTCTTCTCTATCATAAGGGCCCAAGTCACCTAGAGACGATTAATCAGCTGAGCCTTCATGCTAGCCAAACAAATCTTTGGGGTGGTGTGATGGTTATTCTGGATTGTCAACTTGACTGGATCATGAAACACCTAAGTTTCTATGTGACTCATGGTGTGTTGATGAGATGATTGGTTTATGTAATGGCAGGTTGAAGGGGAAGTCCTGCCCTGAATGTAGGCAGCACGGTTTTGACAGGCTCAGGACCTGGATAAAAGGAGAAAGCCATGTGAAGGTATGTGTTGTTTCCCCTGAAGAACACGCATCTGTTCTTGTCTGAGATATAGGTCTTCAGCTCTTTGAACTGGATCTTCACCATTGTTTCTCTGGATAGTTCCTGGCCTTTCCATCTTGGATTGGGACTGAATCAGTGGTTGCTTTGATTCTGAGACTCCAGATCTTGGACCACTCGACCAGCTGCTGGTTCTGGATCTTCTCATGCAGTCAGAAACCTGGAACTATACTGCTTTGGACTGTAAGCTGATTTAATAAATCCCCCTTTCCACATACATGTTCTGTGAGTTCTGTTACTCTAGTAAACCCTGACCAATACAGGTGGCTATCCACGTGTATGCCCTTCTCCAACCCTTGATCCATTACCTATAATATTTTCATTCCTAAAAATTAATCAACTTATTATGTCACCATGTAATGTCATACAAAGCCTTACTTCTTAGAGGGTGATCCAGGAACCAGCAGCATCAATAGGAGCTTAGAATTAATGCAGATGATCAAGCTCCACCTAGGAGAATAAGAAACAGCATTTTTAACAAAATTTCCAAGGGATTCATTTAAAAAGCACTGATCTGCAACATAGGTTTGGTTGTTTTTTTTTTTTATCTGAAGGGGAATGTAGGTCAGTGATTCTCAAATCATTATGAATTGGAATTATTTGGGAGAAAAGGAGTTTAAAAATGCAGATTTCAAGATTCATTGCCCAAAAGTTATAATTTGGGAGGTATGGGTAGGACCTGGGCAGAATGTGTCTTTTAACAAGCAGCCCAGCCAATTCAGCTACACGTGATCTTAGAATAAGACAATGATAGACTTGGGAATTAACAGCACCTGCTCCTCATTTTGATGAATCTGGGTCAAAGTGGGGAAGGGAATGACTTAAGGTCATTTAGTGGTTGGTGATAGAATCAAGATGAAGACTGTTCTTGAAGCTGACTAACCATACCAGGTCAATTACTATAGGCCTTAGAGAAAACCGCTCCCAGCCTCTGTGCCTTCATTCTTCCTGCTGCATTAGAATTCTTGACCCAATTGCAGTTGACTGACTCTTAGAAAGGAAAATTCTGGCCATGGTGATGGAGGAAGCAGTGGGAGTTCCTGGATCTCACTGAGACCTTTGCTTTTGTAGATCTAGTTATCTGTTTTACTTTTGATGAGCTAAGGGCTTGTTTGGCAGGGGACAGTTGGGGAGTGTGGAGACAAATGAAATAGTAATACATGTACATCTGTGTGTGCTTCTGTGTGCATTATCTTACTTAACTCCCAAACAGCCCTGTGGGGTACCATTTTACAGCTAGTAAACTGCAAAGTCAAGGGTATAATCTAGGCTTCTGGCTTTAGGAATGTCTCCACTGTATAATTACCACCTTCTGGGGAAAGTTAGGAAATTCTACCTGGAGACTACAACTCGTGGTGGACCCTAATTTACAAGCCCAAGAGAGCCAATTAAAATCATGATTAGATCATATCATCTTGACCATGGAAATACAATATCATTTCCAGCCTTTTATTAGATGTCTTCGCGTGAAAGTGAGGGAGCAAGGAAAAAGAAACAGCTGTAGGATGATTTTATTCAGAAATCATACTTTTCTTTGGAAAGTGGGATGACATAGTGGAAAAGCATAACTTTTAGTTAAAAGTCATGTTGCCTCCATTTATTAGATATGTGATTCTGGACAGATTGTTTTAATATCTATGCACCTTGTTTTTCTCACCTGTGTAATGTGTTCTGGTGAAAACCATGGTGATAATGTCAATATATGGTCTGGCACAAAACTTGGGACCTAGTAAATATCCAATGCCTCTAAATCATTGCTTGAGTGAAGAACACATTTATTTTCATTAGTTTTCTTCTCCAGATAATATGTGTGAAAGCATTCTTTCTTTCACTCTATCTCCAAGATTCTAGTTCAATAAACATTACTATCTATATAAATTAAACCAAATGAATAACCCATGTACTTTTTTTTTTACTTTTCCCTAATCTCTACCATGTAATTGACTCAATAATCAAGATGAGCTCATTCTGCCTTTAAAAATCCTCTCAAATCTGAAGACTAATTCCCATACTGGCATCTCTGTCTAATTCTGTCCTTCACTGTCTTTATCTACTTTGTGCTGCTATAGCAGAATATCTGACAGTAATTTTATAATTAATAGAAATATATTTTCTCACAGTTCTGGAGGTTGAGGAGTCCAAAATCAAGGCACCAGCATCTGGCAAGAGCTTTCATGCCTTATCATCACATGGTGTAAGGTGGAAGGGCAAAGAACCCAAAAGGGAACCAAACTCACCCTTTATAATAGCACTAATCCCACACACAAGGGCAAGGCCCTCATGGCCAGATCACCTGGCCCTTAAAGGTCATACATTTTAATATTGTTTAATGGTGATTAAATTTAGGATGAGGGGACAAGCATTCAAATCATAGCTCATATCTCTCACAGGCTGTCAAAGTAACTATTAAGCTGGTCTGTTTGGGACCAGATGTCTGTCATTCATCAATGCAACTATTGACATTTCTTTGTAAAGTATAAATCTGATTATGCTAAACAAAAATAATACTGATTTTAAAAACCATATTATGAATAGAACATTCCTTATTTGGGATATGTCTGATGTTTCCTCATAATTCAGTTTGGATTATATACTCTCAGCTGGAGTAGTGCTGCAAAGGTGATGAATCCTCAGGGAACCACCCCTGGAGGCATGGTGCTCATCTGTCTCTCATTTGTGATATTAATTTTAATTGCCCAGTCAAATGATGTCCAATTGAGAATAATTTCAAACTTACAGGAAAAGTTGCAGTATGAAACACTAGTGGTACAAAGAATACTCATATACCCTTGACCCAGCATCACCTATTATTAACATTTTGTCCCATGTTTCTCATCATTTATCATATATATGTAATTTTTCTTAACTATTTGAGGATAAGTTGCATACGTCATGACCCTTTATCCTTAAATACTTCAGTGTGTATTTTACAAGTATAGAGCTATTCTCTTGCATAACCATAACATACTCATCATTACCTAGCAATTTAAAATTTGATACAATATTTTAATCTAATTTATCATTCATATTCGAATTATGTTAGTTGATCCATAATGTCTGCTAGAGCTTGGATCTTGATGTTCCCCAAAGGTTCATGTGTTGAAGGCCTGGTCCCCAGCCTATGGTGCTATTAGGAGGTGGTGGAATCATTAAAAGGTAGGGATGGAAGTTAGGTCCTTAGGAACATGACCTTGAAGTAGATATTGGGACCTTAGTCTCATCCTATCTCTCGTTTTGCTTCCTAGACACCGTCAGGTGAACAGGCTTCCTCTACCATGACATATTACCTTGTCACAGGCCCAAAGCAACAGGGCCAGGAGGCCATGGACTGCAACTATGAGCCAAGATAAACTTTTCCTCCTTAAAGTTGATTTATCTCAGCTATGTGTTGGAGTAACAATGAGCTAACTAATACAACATTTCTTATGACATTTTCCTTAGTCCAGGATCCAGTGTATGGGCAGGTATTGCACTTTAGCCATGGGATCTGAGAAATTTACACTGCTTTTTTGGGTCATTTTTTAATACAATCCCTAGTCGTTGTTGTTAGTAGAATGTTCTTCATTTGGGTCTTTCGATATTTCCTTATGGATATATTCAGGATGTGTATTCTTGGCCAGGTCCTGATACTACACAGATGATTGTGTATAACACAGTGGCACACCATGTTTGACTACCTCAATAGCGATGATAATTTTAATCATCCTGTAAAGTTATTTCTCCAGTATCTAATTACTAGCTTTTCTTCTTCACAGCTATAAACAATCTGTGGGAGAGATACTGTAAAGCCATGCAAATTTTCTTCCCTTCATTAGGACTTTCCCCTAGATTTTGCCAGTATTGATTATTCTTACCTCAGGCAATGTTTACTGTGAAGTTTGAAAAATGATAATTTTCCAACTCCCATATGCTCCCAACACTCACAAGTTAACTATTGCCATCTTATGGTAGGCAAGAGCCCTCCATCACATATTCATTTAACTATGTAGACTCATGAATTGTGAAATTTTCAATGGTATTTTGATGCTCAAATTATATCAGATTTTGTCAACAGGAATGTTTTACAGCTAGCACCTTGGTACTTCTTTTATGACCCCATCATTTTTAAAAAGTGTGTTTTTTTTTTTTAAATTCTAAAGCATAATAAAGTGGTCTGGCCTCATCTTTTGCCCACTCAACTTCATCCCCACTATTAGCTATTTCTTTTTGTGGAAAATAGAGAACAAGGTTTGGGGTTTAAGTGTAGTCACTGCTATTAGTGTTTTTTATTATTGGTTCTTGAATATATACCTACACATATACATACATATATACTCAGACATACATTTAACATACCAATACAAACACACATGCACCTATATATTTACATGTATATACATCACATCACATAGCTTAGAAATCAAGTTCACACCAATACTCCAGTTTCAATCCATGCCCATGAGATTCTCTCTTGCCTTCTCTTATGCTTAATTCCTATGTCCCTCCATCCATTGAAAGAACCCTGACTCCCTTTAGCATCAACCTATTTATTAATTTGCTAAATTCTATAATACATCTAAAATAGTTCCAGAATTGCTTTGCACATATTTCTGTAACTGAAATAAAAAGTGCTAAAAAGAATCTGAGATCTGTTTGTAATTCTTCTCCCTTCATATCCCATTTCCAACCTTGGTCCAAACTGAGGGTATTTGGTTAAAACTTGTGTTTATAAGTTACTTAAATTTGGTCCATCTATCCATCCATCCATCCTTTCCTTCATTTTTTCCCCTTCAATGTGGTTCTCATGTTCTTGAAATACAATCAGGTTTACTTTTTCTATCTGTTTTTATGTTTAGGTGTTTCTTTTAATCTCTTTCATATTAGTCAATTTGAATTTTTGAGCATGCTCTACAAAGTAAGAAATATTTTCCTTCCTTAGCAAACAAAAAATAACATATTAACATACTATATATTCTCTTTGCTTTTTTCGTTTCTCCTGGAAATATATCAATTTATAGAGATCTCACCTTATTTGTTTTTTTAACTAGGGATGGAACCCAGGGACATTCTACTTCCAAGCTACGCCCTCAGCCCTATTTTTTATTCTTTATTTTGAAACAGGGTCTCACTAAGTTGCAGAGGGCCTCACAAAGTCACTGAGGCTGACCACAAACCTGGGATCCTCCTGTCTCAGCCTTCCAAGTACTGGGATTACAAGCGTGTGCCACCATGCCCGGTTTCACCTTATTTTTTTACAGCTGTATTTTACTCTATTGTGTAAATTAACAGTATAACTAAGCCTCTATGCTTATTTTGGTAGTTTTCTATACTTTGCATTACAAATAATGCTGTATTTAATAAGCTTGTGCATATGTACTTTCATATTGTTGAAAGTAAACATTCAGAGTAAATTACTAGAATTAGTATTACTGAGTTGAAGAGTAAATGAATTATCTTTTTGTGAATTGTCTACATAGTTTACTCATTTTCCCATAATATTTTGTTTTCATTTAATTTTTAAAATTCCCTTATATGTTAAGTAGTTTAGGCCATTATCCATGATATATTTTTCAATATTTTCTTCCAGTTTTTCATTTGTATTTTTACTTGGTTTATGATCATTTGGGAAATATCAGTGTGAATTGATAATTTCTAAATTATGTATATTTAAAATGATTTTATTTTAAACATTTATTTATTTATTTATGTATTTTGGTACTGAGAATTGAACCCAAGGGCATTCTACCTCTGAACTACACCCCAGTACTTTTTACTTTTCATTTTGAAACAAGGTCTTGCTAAGTTTCTGAGGCTGTTGTCTAACCTGCAATCCTCCTCGCTCAGTCTCTAGAGTAGTGGGATTATAGGCCCTCATCACTACACCCATACACCTAGCTACTTTTATTTTTATATAGTCAACTTTATCAATATTTTCTTATATTGCATCAATCATAGTTAGAAAGCCCAAATCCTACTATGTGATTTTTAAGCACTTTGAAAATATGCCCCAAAGTAGCTATACTGCAAGAGAAAATAAGCAAGCACTTGTCATAGCAGAA
Source organism: Graphiurus murinus (assembly GCA_004027655.1). Lineage (NCBI taxonomy): Eukaryota > Metazoa > Chordata > Mammalia > Rodentia > Gliridae > Graphiurus > Graphiurus murinus. Next base: position 31,374 of record PVLC010013565.1, on the reverse strand, counting down.
AACATAAAATGCTTTGGTGCCCTGTGGAGAGTTGCCAGATAAAATACAGGTTGCCTAGTTAAACTTTAATTTCAGTTAAGTAGTTAAATAGATATATACAACAAATATTCTACTGGACATACTATACTTAAATCATTCACTCTTTTATCTGAAATTCAAATTTAACTAGATGCCCTATATTTTTATAAATCTAGCAACCCTAGTCCTGTGGGAAGATAAACAAATCCTACCTTGAGCTTATCATCTGTAGTCCATTCACAGTCCTATAAACAAACAGTCCTCCTGACCTAGTCTTTTTGTATTGGGAATTCTCTCAGGGTCACTGATTCATCTGTACAGGTATTGCTCCATCACCGAACATGTAATTTCTGATCTATCGCAGAAGTAACAATTTTGGATATAAATAAGATATAATGCATATAGCATATGCTTTAATTCTGGCTGTGTAATCTTGAGAAGCTTTATTTGTTGCATTTGAGTCTCAAATAATATCTACCTCATAGAGCTTATTTTATGTAAGTAAATATTCTATACCTGTTATCCATTACTATTTAGCAAACTTGCATTTTCAGAATATATAGTTTAGGTAGGTTTTTTCCATCAACAAAAAGGGATATAAAGTCACAACATCCTCATCTGTTAGTTAGTATACCCATTTCTCAGATGACACAACTGGTGCATAGTTTACCATTGTGATGCTGGGGACAGAGCTCTTCAACAATGCTTCCAAGTACATGGATAATTCTCTGGCTACCTTGGGATGGAATATTTCATTGGAAAGAATTGAGGTAGAAATAGGACAGAGTAAAGGAATTGAGGGCAGAAATTGACCAGGGTATCAAGACAGACGGTGTGAGAAACATATGGGTAAAGAGGACAGAGTTCCTTCCAGAAGGAAGAGTAAGACCAAAAAAGCAAGATCAATGTGAGATAATAAAGGTGTAAAAATAAATAAATAAATAAATGACACTTAGAGGTGTAGGTAGCCAAGGAAGTGAGATAATATGCATAAATGGTTGGACAAATAAATGGGTGAAAAAGAAACTGGTGAAACAAAGACTATGGGGACACATACTGTATTTTATAAAGTATCTTTTACCTATCATGTCAGTATTTAATCTCCATAGTAGCTCAGGGTAGGTATTATTTTTCCCTTTTTACAGAGTTAGAAACCACTTAAGCCAAAGAGTAGTTGAATCACTTGCCCAGGATTTCAGTGTAAACAGATGCCGAACTAAGTTAAATCCCAGAAATCCTTCCCACTTCCCCACACTATACTCTCACTCTTAAGATATACACTCTCACTCTTAAGATCTCTAGAGACTGCAGTAAGGGGATTGAAAAGTGAAGTGTCTAAATGAATCTGGAGCTTCCCAAGAACCCAGGTGTTTGGTATGTTCTGTAATGAGAGAGGTCCATGGGCCTTCTCTATGGAAGGATCAGTATTCAGGTTCTGAATTCCAATCCCTTGTAAAAAAAAAAAAATACAAATGGAATTCTTTCAAGCTCAAAAACATGCTCTTCCAGACTGTTTCTTTCTCTTTGATGTAGCTGATCCTACACTATTTGCTAAGTGAACCATAAATTCTCTCTTACTTCACTTCTTCTCAACCTGAAGGCTCACTATTCATCATAGAAGCCAGAATACTGCCCCTCATCCCCAAGCTCATTCCAAGGTCTAATCCATGTGTTTTGGATGGGGTCAATGCATCAATCAGCAGACAAATGGAGAAAGTGAAATTTTCCTATAACCATTCTGAATTCCTTCTTTGAAGTTCTTTTACAGTTCTCTCACACATGCTACCACGCACACAATTTCATCTGAAGCAGATTCAGCTCTGACAACACTGGGAAGCTACAGCATTGCTGGAGGAGAAAAATTTATACATACAATTCTTTTCTGCAGCAAGAAGAAATCAAGGTAGAAATGGTTGCCATCAAACCAGCAATGCTTTCTTCCAAGAGCTTCTGCTATCTAGGTGATCCTATTTAGTCTTGGACTGAGTTAGCAACATTCTTATGTTTCTAAATTGGCACATGTTCTGAGAGTTTGTGTTCCCCTAGAATTCCAATGTTGAAATCTTAACCCTAAGGTGATAGCCTTAAAGAGGTTGGGTCTTTGGGAAGTGATTAGGTCATGAGGGTAAAGACCTCATGAATGGGATTAGTGGTGCTTTATTTTTATTATTTATTTATTTACTTATTTATTTATTATTTTTGTGATACGGGGATTGAACCCGGGGGTGTTCTACCTCTGAGCTATACCTCCAGCCTGTTTTTATTTGTTGTTACAAACCTGGGCTCCTAAGAGTCTTCCTACATTGCTGAGGCTATCCTTAAACCTGTGGCCCTCCTGTCTCAGTCTCCCAAGTACTGTGACTACAGGTGTGTGCCACCACACCCATCTTAATGTTGCCCTTATAAAAGGGAAACTTATAAAAGAGACTCCAACGAGCTAGATATTTTTTTCTACCAAGTGAAGACACAGCAAGAAGTCTGTCTATGAATAAGAAGTAGGCCCACACCAGTCAGTGAACCTATTGGTGTCTTGATTTTGGATTTCCCACACTCAGGACTATAAAAAATAAATGTCTATTATGTACAAGGTACCCAATTTATGGTACTTTGTTATAGTAATCCAGACAGACTAAAATGGACCCTAATGACAATAGGAATTTTATCTTGGGGAAACAGCAAAATGCCTAAATAGTCATTGATGGGATTTATGCATCTCCTGACCTTCAGGAGAGATTTGGGAACAGCCATGGAGTTGTGAGTGTTGGAGTTTGGCAGGAATCTTGTGAGGGCTGGGAACAACAGACTTGGTTCTAACTTTTCGTACCTGATCTCAGAGCCTGACTTGCATGAGTGCACAAAATCCTCAAAATGTTACTTTTATTCTTTAAGACTATTTCCATCTTTTTCAAGATTTACTTACCATGTCTAGGATGGACTTCCTAAGCCATATTTCAAGCAGAGGTATGCTCTATGACAGTATCGCTTCGTTTGAATTTCCACCATGTGTGAGAGCAAGAGCCACATTCTCCTTCAATTTATCTGTCATACTTGCTAACACATCTTTGAAATATAAACACGATGATCTTGCTCTTCTCCCCAGTTCCAATGGGCAAAAGTAATCACAGACTGTGGTAGGAAGCATCTAGAATAGCCCCAAGTGATCTCCATTTCCTGTATAGTGCCCTCAACTAGAATGTGGTCTGAATCTAGAATTTTGTTATTAACTAGTAAAATATGGCAAAAAATGATAAGATGAACACTTTCTGAGATTAGGTTACAAAAGTCAGTGACTTTTGTCTTGTTCTCACTCTCTTATTTGCACTCTCTTTTGTCATTTATTTGCTCTAATTGAAGTCAGCTGCCCTGCTGTGACCTACTCTATGGAAAGGCCCACACAGCAAAGAACCAAAAGAGGCATCTGGTCATCAGCCAGTAAGTAACCAAGACCCTCAGTCCAATGGCTCATGAGCAACTGAATCTACCCAACAACCCTGTGAGCTTGGGAGTGGATACTTCTACAGTCAAGCCTTCTGATGAAACTATAACCTCAGTGTCTTAGTACATTCAAGTTGCTATAATAAATACCCAAACTGGGTATCTTGTAATAGTTCTGGAAGCTGTGGAAAAGTCCATAACCAATATGTGGGCAAACTTGGTGTCTGGTAAGAGGTTTGTCTTGCTTAGAGACTTTTTGCTGTATCCTCACAGCAAAAAGGGAAGGACTATCAGCTCTTTGGGGTCTCTGATGACACTAATTACAATCATGAGAGTTTTAACTTCATGACATCTCCTAGTACTATCATCTTGGGGGTTAGAATCTCAACATATGAGTTTGGGGAGACAAAGGTAGCATTTAATCCATTCCACCTAGCCTTATGCAAGACCCAGAGCAGAGGACCCAAATAAATCATAATCACAGAAACTATAGGATATAATGACTTTTTAAGATCTATGTTCTGGGGTAATTTGTTGCAGAGCAATAGGTAACTAACAGACTTTTACTAAATTGTGCCACAAAGTTGACAAGAAACACATTGGTCTATCTTACCAGCCCTATTTGGGCTTCCTTGCCCTTTTCAGTGAAATCTGTTCCATTCCATGTACCTTGGATTATATCATCATTCAATTTCTATATTCTCTTGGCCCATTCTTTAGTCTATTCTGCCATCTACACCATTCAACATCATGTTTGACATTGGCACCTTTGTAATTCATAGCAGATCTTTTCCGTTCATCTTATCTTCAATAAGCCTCCATAGTAGATGTTACATTCTTCCATAGTAGATGTTACATAAATAATTATGGATTGACTTAAATGTCAACATTTACTTTGAATCATTTATTTAAAAGATTTATTGAGTGCCTATTATATGCTAGGCACTAAGGATGTAGTGATGAATAAAAATAGTCGCAAGCCCTGCCTTCATAGAGCTTACCATCTAGAAAGGAAGGCTGGTATTGACATTAGTTAATTATATAAGCAAATGTATTAATTCCCCTGAAAGGAGGGTAAATGTGCTATAAAAATACTAGAAATAAAGAGGCTTTACCTAGTGAAGGAGATCAGGGAAGACTCCTTGAGAAAGAGGTAATTGCTTTCAAGAGTGAGGGTTAACTTGACAAAACTGAGCAAAGAAGAACATTGCAGGTGGAGGGATCCATATGTGCAAAGTGGAATATTTGGAGTACTTGAAGAGAGCCAGTGGCTCTTGAGGATAAAGATCCTGGAGGAGTGTGATGTGAGATGAGGGGAGAGGTAAATTAGCACCAGATCTGGGCCTATCTTATTCTAAGCCAACCTTGAAAAACAGAAATTGCAAAAATATTGATAAACTTTCTGGACTCTAGCTACATTCTCTTGGTAGCACTTCAGCCAAGCAGTTCTCAAATATTTGGGGGGCTTATTTTAGGGAATTGCTTTTTTGAAACTTGTTTTGAGGACACCCTTATAAGAAATCAGGACTGTGAAAGAATGAAAAGACAGTCCCTAGCCACAAAGAGTATGTGTTCTAGTTGAAGACTCATCATGGAAAAAAAAAAACTGAACAACTGTCTCTCTGAATCACAATAAAGTACACACAAAATAATAAACCAAATCTTTAAATTCCATAAAAGAACTTGAAATTAAAAAATCCTGGGGAAAACCCAGGCAATGAATGTGGGATAAACTCTGCTTGGTCTTGGCTCCACTCATGCCACTTTTGAGCCTCTTCTTGGCCAGTAGCAAACCTCTTGAAGATGTCTTGCAGCACAATCTGGCTCATGAGAAGGGAGGAAGAGTTTGAAACATAAAAATGGAGATAGAGTCCCATGGAGCTGATGGAAGGAACCAAAAGTATTTGTATGGAATGCTCTGCTGAATGGCTCAAAACTGCTCTTCTTTTTGGGATGCTGCAGCCCTTTGGCTCATTTTTTCATGGAAATGACAGGGGATGGCAAGCTCATAGAATTATAGAGGTTTTTTTTTGCAAAAGTCATCACCTTGTGAATTTGAGGTGACTTAGAACTCTGTCTCTCTATCCTCTTCACCCTAATTTTGGGAGGCAGCCAAATAGTGCAAATGGCCAAAGAAGACTTCCTGGAATACAGAAAATGAGGTGTGAGCAGAAGAGGCAGTGTGTGAACCTCTCCATGAAACCTCTACTCATGAACTCTATTTGGCCTGATGTGTATGGAATCCACCTCTTGACCTCACCCCCGAATACTTAAACTTTCAGTGGATCTTGGGCAACCCTGTCAGTCATTGGTGACCTTAATTATAAGATTTTAGACTTAGATGCAACCATCTATAAAATGAAAACTTGAGTAATAAATTCCAAATGTGACATAATCTTGGAGAAATGTCTACATGGAATTTTTAGGTACATGCATACTTCACTAACAAAAATGACTATCACTTGTTAATTATGTTCCTGAAATATTCCTCTAAATGTATGATCGCATTCAATCCACACACAAGACTCTAGAAAGTGCCATTGTCTTCATTTTACTGGTGAAGAAACAAAGGCTCAGAAAGGGTAAGAAACATTCTCTAAGATCATGGAGTAAATAGCACAGATAGAGTTGACTCGGGTGGGTTTATTTCTGAGCCCAGCAGCTTAATCACAACATCATTACCTCCATGAGGTCTTGTGTGACCTCCCAGTCCACTGTGTCCCAAGTAGGTTCAGACTTTGAACCCACTTGTATTACATACTTAGAATATTATATAGTAATAACTTGGGATTTCATGAAATCCTTTTCTATTTCTACCTATGAGCTATACCACCAGCCCTTTTTATTTTTATTTTGTAACAAAGTCTCACCAAGTTGCTGAGGGCCTTGCTGAGTTGCCTAGGCTGGCCTCAAACCCATCCAATACTTGAGAGGCTGAGGTACCTCCCAGCCTGATTATAAAGGTCTTTTTGAGGATATTGCCTAACACTGTGTCTGGCACATGGTAGGCTCTCCAATATTTATAGAACAAACAAATGCACATCAAGGTCATCCATCTGTATTAATAGGCATAGGCTAATTTTAGAGATAAAAATAGTAATTATGCTAATAGCCAATCTGAGAATGTTTAGTTGCCTACCATAATGACTCCAGAAAAGAACATTTATCTCTGACCCAGCTTCTTAAGAGGTTACCAGAGGGACTTGGAGTGCCAGAACCCGCATGTCCCCCTAGCTCAGGCAATCCCATCAGAGCATTCTCTTTTGAACACTGAGCCAGCAACTCTATTCATGCATGCTTGGTTTCCAAGAAAACATTTCTCCATGTGGTAGAACCCAAGAGGTATGACTTAGCATGACTCACTAAGAGCCCAGGGAAAGTGAGGGCCACTGTGGATTCTCTTCTTCCTGGGAAGGTCAGTTGATCCTGGACCTGGACTTTCCCCTGGGGCCTGGGCTGCTAGCCTGGTATCACTGCTCTCTTCGTTTGGCTTCACAGCCCATTTCTCCTCCCTCAGGGACAAGATAACACCTTGGGGGATTCATATCCGAATCATACCAGCAGGTCAAGAAGGTCAAGAAGGAGGAAATGAGATACAGACAGATATCCTTCTCTTAGCTAAGTGGATATTAGTCCTGGTAATAATAACCAGCTCTCATTGGCCATGTGTGGCGCACCAGCCACTGTGCTAAGAACTATAATGTGTGGTAAATTTTAACTCTTCCTTTTATTGAGTATTTTATTCTATACCAACCACCATTCCAAATATTAACTCCTTTGATCTTCACAGCAACCCCCTGAGCCAGATCCTATTGTTATCACCACTCCGCAGATTTAAAAAACTGAGGCAGGGAGAGAACTAACTTTCCCACGGCCAAGAGCTAGAAATGGGTGAGGAGGTTTGAAGCCTGACTTCAGAGCCCATTCGTTTAACTAAATATTTGAGCTAATTCTTGCAAAAGTTCTTTGCTAACTTGCCATTCTTCCCATTCTACAGATGAAGAACCTGAGTTCTGAGAATGGTAAATGACTGTGTTAGATGAAAACAAGTGGAGCAGAACGTTACTCCATCCTGGTTCCAGAGCCTGAGCTTCTTCTACAGCATCATGCTAAGCTGAAACTTGATTGGGATATATAACAGAAAATATTATTTACAAATCGCCAGAAGAGCATCAGCATGTGGGACTGTTTTATAGAAGACTTTAGGGATGCTGACTTTGTCCACGCAGGATACCTTTTTCTCAGAATGGCTGCTGCTACCACCTGCACACTTGTTAAGCCCCTCCTCAAAACTGTCACAGATAAATATGAGGCAAGCCTTCATGGGTCCCGGCTTCACCCAATATGACTCTTTGAAGCTCACTTACAACCCCAGCAAGGAGTTTGAGTATGTGTACAGGAACTCTCTGGACTTCATCTCCTACCCCTAAGCTCAGACTGAGAACCTGGGGTGTCAAATGAAACTCCCTATATGTGTTCTACTTTCCTTTTAATTTCAAATTTCCTTGGTCATGTATTAGGAATAGTTTTTTAAAGGAACGTTAGGTAACCTAGTCTGAGTCCATGGTGATCTTAAGGATTGACATTTGCACTTACTTTATAGGTTTGACCATTGCTTGGTCTCTGAGAAAGAGGTCCATGACTATGATGAGAAAGTGCCACTTGTTTACTTTTTTTTTTCTTTTGCCTCTGGGGGAACCATATTTGCCTTGATTTCCCTCCAGGCATGTGGTTTGAGTTACCTTTGCCTGAAACAGCAACTGAAGCCCAATCTGTACTGTGTTCATAGGAAACTTCACAAAGGTCTATGCATGGAAAACATTTGGGGCCTTGTCTGTCTCGGCTATGGGGACAGGTGGGGTACAGCCGACAGCTCTGCTCTTAGCTGCCAGACTGCAGAGAGAGGCCCTTGCCTCCTTACACAAGGTGTTTCCAATAAAGCAGGCACATTTCCTTCATTAGAAATAAAATAAACACAGATTTATGATGTCATGACATTTCTTGGGAGAGGGAAAAAAACATTTTTCAAATGTCCTCTGTGAGCTCTTCTGATGCACGTCTGGATGGGGCTGGCATGGGGAGGAGAGAAGGGCATTTATGAGGAAAGTAAGAAGAGCACTCACGCTATTCCACCTCTAGGCCAGGCTTCCAAAACTACAGAATATGGAGCAATGTCTGCCTGAAGAGATATAGAATACAACCTCCCTATATTGCAGATGAGGACATGGAGCCCAGGGAAGTGGAGGAAAGTGACCAACTTACACAGCAATCTGGTGAGAGCTGGAGCTAGAACTGCAACTCCTAAGTCCAGTGCATTTTCTGGAATATTCCATTCCATACAACCATCTCAACTACTGAATAGGCATCTGCTCATGTGTGGCTGATTTTTTAAGGCAATGGTGTTCATTCTCATCTTGGATTCATGTTATGAAGACCTGAGATGTTTGAAATTTTATCAACACCAGGTGATTCTGATTTAATAGGGCTGGTGTGAGGCCACAATGTGGGTATTCTTAAGAGCTTTCCACATGATATTCATGGAGTTGAGAACCAGTACTTTAAGGAAGATAAGGATAAAAATCATATATTTTCTTCTTTTCTTCTAGGAGCCCACAGGGAGGCAGACAAATATGCAACTCCCATACTAGATGCTATAGAAGGTACAAGAACAAGGCACATGTTGTTCTGACTACACTGCCCTGTCTATGGCCAGAATATTAATTTGATAAGCTTATCTTATCTTTCCAGATCTATCACACATCACTTATATCCCCTAAGGCCTTTTTAACTAGAGTCCAAATATAGCTACCTTGCATGCCTTTTTTCTGAACTCCTACATTATTCACTATAAACAATTTAGCATTAAATTACATACATTTCTATTGTTATGCTATAGTAATAATAAAATTAAAGCTTCTATTTATACTATGTTCCAGCTACTCTACTTTACGTCTTCCATTCATTACCACCAATATTCCCAGAAGCTCAACAATACAGGTATTAATATACTCATTGTACAGATTAGGAAACTGAGACTCATAGATGTCAAGTCTTTCCCTAAACCAGATGGCTGGTAAAGACATATTAATTCAGGTCTGTATGCCTTTGAAATTCTTTCCAATGCATCATTTTGTATCAAAATTTTAAAAAACTATGATAACATGCATTCCTAAAAAACTATTTTGCCAATTGTAAACTTCTTGCATTCTTTTATTTAATCCCTACTACAGCCCCACTATTTACTCTATTTGACAACTAAGGGGATGATGCCTGGCAAAAGTAAAGTGGTCAAGATCTCAGACTCTGGCCATAGACCCAGGTGTTCTGATTCTAAGTACAGGGCCATCTCCACTGCTCACACATGCCATGTGCCACAAAGTCCCTCGAGGGTCTGTACTATGTTTGATGCTGCTCCTGTATTCTCTGATGAGCCCAGATATGCAGCCTGTTGCTTTACTAATTGATTTTCCAAGAAGTAGCAAGAATATCCTAATGAGACATCCTGGCCCTCAGGACTTATGGAACAAAACCTTAGCAATTCTTTGGGGGTTGGAAAGAATTGCTGAGAAGGCATGACTGTGGGTTCTTTTCAGTGACATGACTAAGTTATTGTTTTATGTGGAGGGAATCTTCCAGTTACTGTTTTTAAAGGAATAATTCTCAACTATCTACATCAACTAAGAGAAGCAGAATCAATGGTGAATCAAGTGACATGCCCAAGACCACAGAGTAGATCAGTGGAAGAGGTAGAAGACTTCTGTCCACCTCCCTGCTCCAAGTCTCCAATTTGAATTCCAATTATCTGCCTAGCACATAGCAGTGTCTTTTTATTTATCTAGTCATATCCCACTTCATTTTCCAAAGAATACAAGATGGCGTGCAACATGAATAGATAGAATAAACAATGATAAAATATAAACAAAGTCTACTAAGGCTGGGGAAATATAAATATAAAAATCCCATTCAAGGAAGTACTTTATTAGTCAGAGAAGAAACACTGACAAAAACCCCAAGGACTGCAGCACATTTAAAATAGATCTTCCATACATACGGTTTTGTCGATGAGGTATTTTCAAGGGCTCAGTAACTCCTGCGGGGTTTTCCTTTGTGCCGGATATTGACCCAGAAGAATGATTAAAGCAATGAAACTATAGGATTTATTCCCAGGATGTGGTCAGCATACAATACTCAAGCATCTTTGGTTAAATAGGATATGTGTTTTCCAAGTCGATGTTGCCAAAAATACCACGTCAATGCTTTGTGCAGAACAGAACTTTGATTTCAACAGTCTGTCTGAATCATGACCATTCATTCACTCATTTAACAAGTATTATGACAATAAATGATCTGCCAGAAACTATGCAATACACTAGATATCCAAACATGGACCCTTTCTTATAGGGCTTTCTTCTCTAGAGAAGCAGGCTTGCAAATTCTTAATCAGAACAAATGTAACAAGCATGATTTCAGAGATATATATCAGGAGATCATAGAAGCAGAGATGAAAACAACCATTTAATTGAGGTGGGCAGCTATGTGTTAACTTCTAATCAAACTACAAGGACACAGAGGTTCTGGGCTAAAGGGGCCATATTTAATCAGGTGGGCCAAAGGGAATTATTAAATAAATAACTTACCTTTGTGATTTCCTAAACATATTTCTGATTTGATTGTACAGAGGAATAAAGCAAGCAGGAAGTAGCAGTACCCGCTTACAAATGGTGGCCAGTGGGAATAGGATAGAAGAATGTGAAGAAGTTCTGTGGTAGATATTTTGTAATATCCAGGTAAATGAAATGAATTTCTCAGCATAACATAGTCATATGGTTCTTGGCAGCCCTCCATATGATAAAGGAAAGTTTAAGATCAAACTCAAATTTCTGGCAGAGTATGCATCCATTTAAATCTTCTATAATTACATTTTAAACAAAAATCTACATCTTGAGAGAGATTGAAAATGGCAGGTCTGTCTGCCAATGATCTGCATCAAACATTGAAAGTGGACAACCAGAAGTGACCAAGCATTTCAACCCTTTGGAGCTCTAGCACCCAACTCAAAAATTTGGAGCATCCCTTTCTGTATGTCCTGGATTCAGAATATTTTAGTGCACATAAAAATATATATAGTGGTCCCTGCTTGTCTTTAAGGGGTACGTTCCAACACCCCAAGTGAATACTTGAAACACATATAGTAACACATGCTATATATACTATGATTCCTTCTATACATACCTATGACAAAATTTAGTTTATAAATTAGGCAGGCACAGTAAAAGATTAACAAAAATAACTAATAATAAAATAGAACAATTATAACAATAAGCTTTAATAAGAGTTATCTCTTAACTGCCACAGGGCAGGTAGCATATACAGTATGGATACATGGGATGAGGGAATGATTCACATCTTGGGCAGGATGAGCAGGACAGAAGGAGAGTTCATCACAGTATTCCAAACTGTGTGCAACTTAGAATTTATAAATTGCTTTTTTCTAGAATTTTCCATTAATTATTTTGGACCATGGTTGATCATGGATAACTGAAAGTACAGAAAGTAAAACCACAAATAATGGGGAATTATTGTAATATGAATGCTTAAGAATTTGGAAAGTAATACGTGGAAAAACAACCTGTATAATAGAATTGACTGTGGTTGATTCCAGCACATATGTCTGGGAAACCCCAAAGCCTGGCTCCACAGACAATGGACCCTCAGCTAGCAGGTGCCGACTCTCCGCTGTAGAAACAAAAACACATATGGTGACTTTTAAAGAAAATAATTTTCTCTTTCCTTCCTTATACTGATTTTATAGGTTGGAAGTTGAAAAACTAAAACAAAGAAATACTTGAGGTTGTCTCCAGGAATTAGATATAAAAAATAGAGCCTTAATAGGAAGTGTGTATATTTGTGACCAAAAACTAAGTCACCAGGAACTAGAAAGACTGAATCATGCACTAAGTGCCTATGAGAAATGGCATTGGGTTAAAAGTGCACAGTATAAGAGAACCAGACTCCAAGATTTTAGTCCCAGCTCCTCCATTCTATGTTTCTGAACAAGTTACTTACCTTTAAGGGGTTTTACTATCTCATTGGAAAATGGTAAAATAATGGTACCTACTTCACTGGATTGTTTTGAGGACTGAATGAGATAATATATGTGAGGTTTGGCACAAAACCCTGCTAGTAATCCTCATAACACTTCAAGGAATGTCCAAGAATCCCCATTTTCAGGATGGGGAAATGAGCTTAGAGAAGGTAAAATATTTCCTAAATAGTCCCATAAGTGACCGATGGATCTCCTAAGTGCAGCCATTCCATTGCCTTTCTCCAGGAGTGTAGTGCAGACTCTCTTCTTTCTATTTTTCTCTTTAAATATACTTTTATTGGTGAATTGTAATTATACATCAAAATGAGGGATGGAGTGATAGGAACATACATGTTCACAGCACCTGGTGTGTTTCTCTCCATATCCTACTCCACTCCCTCCTGCATTCTCTTTTGCTTCTTTTCTACAATTGAGTCTGTCCCAGGTTTCTCTCCTAACCATTGCCCCGTTATAACTCCCCATGGTCATCAAGTCCCTCCTTTACCATGGGAACATTTTTTGTTGTTGAAATTTTGTTGCCAGCTTTTGTTCATCAACTCTTTTATGCCAAGGACACTTGGGACTACCCCACACTGAGCAGAGTTATGAGTGAAACTTGTTTGACTATTTGGTCATTAGCTTTCCAATCTTTCAAAACCATTCTTTCATTACCAACTTTTTCCTCAGTTTCCATTTTTTTCTATATTTTGTTACCCTCCAGATACTCACACCCAAGTCTTAAAAAAGGCTCCCAAGGAAAATTAAAACATTTTCAGGTTAGAGGCAATTCCAACTCACACAGACTACTAGATTCCAGACTACTTTAAAGACTATAGGCAGGCAATAAAAGCTGTCATTTAACTCAGAGAAGAGATAATGACAAATGATAGAGTAGCTATCTTTAAGTATTTGAGAGCTATCATGTGGGAGCTATTTATTCAATCTTATATCCAAGGACAGAAGTAGGCAGTGGATAGTGATGATGGGGAAACTATCTCAGCTCCAGATAAGGGGGAGTTTCCTTACCAATAGGGCTGTTCAATCAGGGTATCTGCTGTCTTCAGCTTATGAGCACAGCATCACTGGGAACATTTGAGCAGAGGTTGAATGCCATCTCTAGGCTTCTTCTGAGGTGATACCTGCATCAAGTAGAAAGTATGTAGTCCCCAATTGGAATGCAGAGGCACCACCTGCAACACCATTAGAGGGATTATAAGAGATAATGGAGGCAAACTTAGAATAGGAATTAATATGGAGAAGATAGTGTTAGGTGGTGAGAAGACTACAGATTGTAGTGGAGGAAGATATTCAAAACAAATCAGCAGTCTTACAACCCTGCTTCTGTCATCACTGATACTCAGAGATACATCATCCCTCTTTATAGCTACCAGGGTGAGGATGTGGAGAACGTACTCTACTCATCCCCTTCCTCCTTTGGTAGTGAGAACTCACCAGCAGCAAGTCCACTGAACACCTCTGGCTGATCTATGATGCTATTTAGAGAAAGTCCCAGGCTGCCTACCAGAGGGCTAGGTAGAAAATCCATGTACGTGGTAAATGGGAGTTGGTAAGAATGGATATCTGGTCTAGAATACTGTTTGAAGGCTCAGGCTTGATACCCTTGACTTCAGCCTAGTGGGTGAATAGACTAAGGAACAATGGTGTGGGTCAAAGGAGGAAAAGTTGGGGGCAACAGTGGGTATGGAAGGTGGAGTGTACAAGAACCCTATAGATAGCTTGGATGAGTCAGACACACATACCTCATTAGCATTCTTTAGAATGAACTGATGGTCATGACTACTATACAAAATATCAAATAAAACAATTATCCAATGTGTGTGGTTTTGCTCTACATAACTGAGGTACAAGAAGTGCTATGTTCTTTTCCTTTCTACATCAAGTTAGACTGGCTATATGTCTAATCTTCTCACCCCATCCCCTTGGATCCTGTAAGAATCCTCAGTCCCTAATAGGTGCTACTATTTTCAGGTCCCCTTCATAGCCACTATTGTTGTCTGGTTTTTCTGTGTCTGTATAGTCATCCAGTTCTCTGCTGGCCAGAGACTAAAGTCCTAGGGATAGGAGTCATTGCTCTGAAGGCCTTGATACTTACTGATCACACCCTAGGCATCCAGATGTCTGCTACCTTTGGGGTGCTGGGGACAAGCAAGATTATGATCTCTGCCATTTAGTAGAATATAGTATCCTTTCATTCCTCAGGTTTGAGAAGTCCAGAACTTTCCAGCACTCAGTTACTGGGACTTATCTTCAACACCCAGAATCCCTCCTCATCTCCAACAATTTAGCTCTATCTAATCTCCCAGAGCCAAAATTTTCAAAACAAAAGTTAAATCTCCTTGGGGCAAGTAAAATTCAGTCCTCTGGGGAACAAATATGTGGTTGCTTTTTTAGTAACAACAGATTGGACTTATTGAGCTTTTCCTATGAATCTGATCCTCACAGAAGCCATCCTTGGTAGGTAAAATTATTGTTTCAGTGAGAAATGTAAGAAAAGTAAACCTTAAAGTGATGTTTATGGAACTTGTCCGGTGGGGGGCGACTGGGGGAGTAGAAATGAACCCATACTACTGACCCCAAAGCCCATAATCTTACTACACTACTCTATAAAATTAAAAGTAACTCAATTAATAAAATTTTATTATTATTTTTGTGAGGAGGCATGGCAAAAAATAAGATACAAGTAAATCAATCATGTTAATTTGCCATAATGATACCAATTAAATCCCAGGGACTGCTGGACATGGTGTTGCATACTTGTAATCTTAGTACTTGGGAGGCTAGACAGGAAGAGCACAGGTTCAAGGACAGCCTCAGCAACTAAATGAAACTCTGTTTCAAAATAAAAAAAATAAAAAGGGCTAGAGATGGAGCTTGGAGGTAGAAGACCTCTGGATTCAACCCTAATATAAAAAAAAAATCCCAAGGACAATATAGGCTTGTCTCTGAGAAGGAAGTTATGTTCTCTCAGGACTGGGCAAAACCCATAAGGTCCTGGGGCTTATCTATCCTCTCTGTGTGCTGTGAGGAAAGCATATCTGCCTGGGATATATGCAGCACTATCTGCATTGTTCGTGCTTCAGTAATGCCCTGTGAAGAAGGCCTTCTGACACATTTTCCTGAGTGAGAACCCTCTTGCTTCTGCCTCTTTCAGTTCTGGCTTTCTCTTGGTCTGGAAAAGTAGCTCATTTTTAAGAAATTTTCTTTTGTTTCCTAAAAATAATTATTTCTTACTCCCAATAACTATTTAAACTATCATTTCCCTCTAACATCTTTAAAAAGTTCTTGTTATACACTGTCTTTATTTTTTTCGCCAGTCATTTGTCAACATCCTACAATCCAGTACTTACCATATTTATATTTTAGTATCTCTAAAATTGGGGATAAATCTTATATCCAATAGTGACTTTACAACTCTAACTAGAAATAGTTTTCTGGCTTTCAAGTAGTATATAATTAATGGTACAACTTTTAAAAGATAGCATCTTAGATTCCATGAACATGGTATGGACAAAGCACAGGTAAAAGGCTAGAATAGAACCTCCTCAAGGGAAAGAAAGGGAAACTGCTTCTTATTTATCTTGTACCACTGCCTCCCCACATTCTGTACTTATCCTAGGGCTCAATTTGTTAACACATTCCATCTATGATGTCTACTAGATGTAAGCAACATGTAAACCTTAACATAAGAACTTTGAGGATGAAACATAAACGTAAAACTAAGTAAACCAAAATATATTCCCAGTGATCATCTCTACTACCCAAATTTAAGCTCCCAAACTCCTGGCCATAATTATATATAAATAGTTTATTTGTAAAAATATTTGAATCAAATAATATAATTTGTTCAGATAAAAAAAATCACAATACCCAAAAGATATTTTGCCACTAATATGCAATTAGAAATTATTCCTGGTAAGCCAGGTGTGGTGGCGCACACTTGTAGTCCCAGTACTTGGGTGGCTGAGACTGGAGGATCCAGGTTCTCTGCTAGCCTCAGTTACTTAGTGAGGCCCTCCGCAACCTAATGAGACCCTATTTCAAATAAAGAATAAAAATTAAGGCTGGGGGTGTAACTCAGAGGTAGAATGTCCCTGGGTTCAGCCCCCAGTACCACACACACAAAAAAAAATTAAAAAAGAAATCATTCCTGGTCACAACGTATTATCTTGCAGCTTTAAAAAACAAATTATTAGCTGATATAGCAAAGCAATACCAACAAAACAAAACAAAAAATCAAAAGAACAAACAAACAAAAACTTTGGCCTTCCGTGCAGTATTTTAAGGATAACTTGGCTTAAAAATAGATACAACTAAGAATGTGGCCTGAATGGGGCTGAGCACCGGTTGCCATTAGCAGTGAGGCAGGACCAGTCATAAATGGCCCATGTCCCTCTCATTAGTCAGTGCTAATAAGCTTATAATATCCCCCAATCGCCTAATCATGATCTCAAATGAGTTTCTTCTTTCCCAATGGTGATTAAATGAAAGTGACATTGTTGCAAGAAAGTCAGTAAGAATTTTATTCAAACCTTTCTTGAAGATGTTCCGTAGTCAGTATAATTTCTGTTCAATCTTTGTGTATCACCTTATACTCATATATCTATATAATGCTGCACATTAAAGAGAGATAGTCAGAAAGGGAATCAGAAGTAAAATCATCAGCCAAATGTGGTGGCACATGCCTGTGATCCCCGTACTTGGGAGGATAAGACAGAAGGATCACAGGTTCGAGGTCGGCCTCAGCAATTTAGTGAGGCCCTCAGAAACTTAGTGAGACCCTCTTTCTAGACAAAATAGGGCTGAAGGTGTATCTCAGAGGTGGAACACCCCTGGGTTCCATCTCTAGTACCACTGAAGGAGGAGAAAGAAAAGAAGGAGGAGGAGGAGGAGAAGGAAGGCCATCAACTATTCCATTCACGTTTACCTAGAGGAAGGCAGGGAGAATAGAAACATTTGGGACAAGGGATGAAAGAACTAGATTTCTTCTTGATCATTACTTGATTTCCAAATTAAGTTAACCATCACCTTTTCCTGCATCCTGGTCCAGTAAGATTTTTCTGTATAAGCCCAGGGATGTGACTTATTAAAAAAATTAAACTTGCCCTTACAAGCCTTACAGGAATCTGAACTGAGATAGCCAGCAATTTCTGACCAACTTATAATTATTATTTCTTGAACTCTGGACATTTATGTATGTGGCTCCCAGCTGATTTGCATTCTACACCAGTTACAGGAATAGATCTGCCAGGAAGTTTTGAAATTCAAGGACAGATAGGCCTCTTTCTTGGTTAAGTCTTAGCTCCAGACCTACAGACTATCCCAGCAAGGCCCTCCAAATCTTTTGCAATGAGCGTGTTGAAATACATGGGTCATTTACTTCTGACTTCCAAGCAGTTCTGCAAAAAGATTTAGGCTACAGAATTGCAAAAGTTTATGATTTCTCACAGAGGAATGAAATGTGATGCAGTAGAGGAAACTGCAGACATTTAATAACAGATGTTAATGTAAAAATTGGAAAACTGTGGCTTCACATGATTATATGACCCATGACCTGTAAAAAATCTGATCATAAAGTCTGCGAGTCATCATAATTTCTGGATTCTTCCACTGTTAAACCTTGTGTCTAATTTTAATGTAGAATAATTCTGAATCTGAATAGATTATTAGATCATATCAATCTCGAGGCATTTTGTTTATACGCTAGCAAAATAATGAAATTTCTTACCATAAAATTATAAGTTCAGGCTTTCTGATTTGTTATATTTTCAAAAATAGTTTGAGACATGTTCATTTCTTTTGTCTGCATGTCATATGTATCTAACTTCAAAGGATGCTAAAGAAAAAGAGGAGAGGAAAGGAATTTGCTTGTTTGCACTGAGAGGAAAAGAGAATACCAGAAACATACATACATTTCAAAGTATTTTTACATTTGTGTACATTTCCCTGTACCTGCACACTTGAGAAATCAGATGCATGAGTTTGAAGCAGACAAGGCTTTTTAGAAATCTCAGTCTGTGAGGAGAGCTTGCTGTGGGATAAGAAGTTGAGGTAAGAAGCTCTGGATCTGGTGTCCGATCCAAGTGAGTTCTGGCTTTTCTCCTTTCTGTGAGATATTGGGCAAAGCAGTTAAGCTCTCTAGACCTCAAGCTCCTCTTTCTAAAAACAGGTTTAACATGTATGTCTTGACCACCTTGCAGAGTTGTTGTAAGGCTCAAAGAATACAGTTTGCACGAGTCATACAATAAAGCTGGGCGTGTTGGCGGATGACTGTAATCTCTGTACTTGGGAGGCTGAGTGAGATAGGAGGATCTCAGGTTCAAGACTAGCCTCAGCAACTTAGTGAAACTCTTTCAAAATGAAAATTAAAATAGGACTAGGGGTATAGCTCATAGCTCAAAGATAGAATACCTCTGGCTTCAATTCTCAGTACCAAAAGAAAAAAAAAATTCATACAAAGAGCAAAGTTCTCTGTACTATGAAGAACATCGTTCAAGTTCAGTTGTTTCAACTTAAATCCTGAAGTAGCTGATGCCCAAAGGCTCTCCTCTAAGCCCAAGATCAAGGTGGGAAGAATTTTTAAATGGTCCTCTTCTTACCGGACATGAATATCTTACCTTTGTATCTGTATATGATGCGCACGTGTGTGTGTGTGTTAGAGATTGAACCCACAGACATTTTACCTCTGAGCTACATTCCCAGCCCTTTTTGATTTTATTATTTTAAAACCAGATCTTGCTAAGTTACTGAGACTGACCTTGAACCTGCAATCCTCCTGTCTCTGCCTCCTAAATACTGGGATTACAGGAATGCACCACTGTGCCTGGCCTTATCTGTATATTTTTTATATTTAAAATGGTGGAGAGGAAAGAAAGAGGTATCTTAGTGAATTGTTAGCAAAGAACAGTGTGTTCAACTGACCCAGGCAAAGTGCTACTACAGGGTTTAGCACTTCTATGATAAAGTGGAGAAAGGGCTGCCCATAGCAGTACACCAGGGGCTGTTCTAGAGAAATACAAACCAATACAGACTTTGACACTGTCCTCAGAGAGCATCCAATCTAGTCTCTGCTGTCTTTCCATAGTGAAGCACGCTTGCATGCATACAGTGGACAACACTAAAGAACAGCACACAGCATGAGCAAATGAGACAAGGGCTTTGAGACTATTGGATCCAACTTCCCCACTGATGATGAGGATGCAAAGGCCTGCAGAAGTCAGGTTGCATGACCCAGCCACACAAATCAGTAGCAGCACTGTGACTGGAAGCCAGGGCTCCTGGTTGTCTTCCCAGCTAGGTTTTCGTGGTCTCACACAGAATGTAAAGGCAGTTTTGTTACTTAAGTCTCAAAAACAGTCTACTTTTTTCCTTTGAGGGAGTAAATGTATTTTTCAGAGAGTCACATCATCTCAAGATGTAACTAGAAACTCTTTTCTCCCTTCTTCTTGCCTTCCCTCCATTTCTCTTTCCTCTCCTCTCCTCTCCTGTCCTGTCCTGTCCTCTCTCTCTCTCCACTCTCTCACTTTCTTTTGTAGGTAAATACACCTGGAGGCAGATGAGAACAATAAAGGTAGCAGCCCTAAGTCTGGAAAATACAATTTGCATTTGCCTCTTATAGTTCAAAAGTTGAGCTGATATTTTAGAACACAGGCTAGCGATTTAAGTCCTCAACCTAGAAAAAATATTTCCAAATAATCTGATACCACTTACGTAAAATTAAAATTTTATTATTCTCCAGTGTCCCACCCACTCCTCAGAATTTTTCATCTTCAGGTTCAAAATCATCCCTAGAGCTTCTAATTGAACGATCTAGCAATGGGTGTGTGAGTTTATTTGGATCTCATGAAACCAAAGTAAAACTGACAATGTGTTTCTCTCACAATAATACACAATATCTGGTTAGAAACAGCCTTATTTAATTTGAACCAAATTTGTGAATTAGGACCATTTCTAATCTTTCCCATCCTTTACACATAGTTCCAATTGGTTCATTTTATTTTTGACTGTGATAATGATGCACGTTATCCCGAAGCATGTAAAGGAAACGTGGTGGGTAGGGTGGGGTGGGGGGGAACAGTGGGCCAATGCAACACAAATTTTCCCCAATGAATTTCCAATGAAGAAGAGACAAAATGTCAAATGCCATGTATCAAAACATTTATTGAAAGTTTTTGAATTTTTCAAAATTGTTACAAAATGTGAACAAACACAGAGAAACTGATGACAGATTACACATTAAAAACTAATATCTTGGTTAGGTCTAGGCAGGCATAGAGGAAAAAGGAACACCTATAAGCATTTACTTTTTAAAGTACTTTTTTTTTGCGGTACTAGGGATTGAACACAGGAACATTCTACCTCCGAGCTATACCCCCAGCCCTTTTTTTTTTGCGGTACTGGGAATTCAACTCAGGGGCATTCTACCTCCAAGCTATATCCTCAGCCCTAGTTTTTATTCTTTATTTTGAAACTGAGTCTCACTAAGTTGCGGAGTGCCTCACTAGGTAGCTGAGGCTGGCTGGATCCTCCAGTCTCAGCCTCCCAAATGCTGGGATTACAAGAGTGTGCCACCATGCCCAGCTCTTTAAAGCACGTTATTAGGTTCTTTTATACATATTATCTCATTTGGTCCCATTCAGGAAAAATTAGTCAGGCTTGAAAATTAATGGAGAGAGAGAGAGAGAGAGAGGGAGAGAGAGAGAGAGAGAGAGAGAGAGAGAGAGAGAGAGAGAGAGAGGTTGATTGTGAGCTCTTAATATCATGCTAGCCAATTATATTTTGTTTGACTAATAATTCTATAAGGAACAGATTAAGGAACCTGTAAAGTTAGAGGGTGATTTGTAGAACACTAATAAGGCATGATGATTTATTGTTGCTTTCTGGTAGAGAAATATACCTTCAAGGTTATAGTATATTCCCCTAACCAGGACATTAACCAGGTTTGTGTCTTACTTAGCAATCTCATTTCATCATAGCCTTCCCCATTGATTAGTGAAATTCCAGCTCTTCATATTCTCTTCAACTTGCTGTTATCCTGATGCTGAATTAGCTGAAACTGAACTTATATATTCATATAAGAACTATGTTTTTAGTAATTTGAAAATTTATGTTTGATAATTATCAACCATATGAGGTAGATAGGTATCCTCATTTATAGAGGAAGAAACTGAGTCTCAGGGAAGGCACATTACCTGCCCAGGTTATGGAGATAAGATGTAACAGAGCAGACTAAGACAGAAGGATCTCAGGTTGGAAGCCAGTTTTCAGTAACGTGGCAAAAAAATAAAATAGGGCTAGGAGGGGAGGAGGAAGGAAGAGGGAGAGAAGCTGAAATTTGAATACAAATCTATCTGAAGCCCTTATAGGAAACACACTAGTGACTCACATGTAGACTAAAAACTGGGCTGGAACATCTTCAAAATATCAGCCTCGTCCATGTATATGTGTTTATATGTTTGAATTATAAACATGTCAGCTGGATATCAAAAGTGACCAACTCTAAATGACCTAAATCTGAATTTTGATTAAAGAGTAATCAAAGACGGGAGGCTGAGACCAGAGGATCTGGGTTCGCGGCCAGCCTCAGCTATCTAGTGAGGCACTCTGCAACTTAGTGAGACTCGGTTTCAAAATAAAGAATAAAAAATAGGGCTGGGGGTATAGCTCAGAGGTAGAATGCCCCTGAGTTCAATCCCTAGTACTGCAAAAAAAAAAAAAAAAAAAAAAGAGTAATCAAAGAGACTATTGTTTAATTTCAGTTCTCAAATTCTTAAAATTGGAAATGTTGGAATTATTTGCCCAGAGACTATGTGGAATACTATCATAAAAGTGGGAAATTTAATTGCTTTGCTGATTCTATTAATGATCTGGATGCTGATCAGCAAATTACCACTGAGATTGTTCTAGAAGTCCTTGAAATTTTAGAATACTTACTAGAGTTGCTCTGACATTTCATGAACATGTCCCTGCTTAACAGAGTCATAGAGCTTTTGAATAAATTTGACCAAATTGCCAGACTACACTACTGTAAAGATAGCCCATCTATTTTGTCCCTAGACTGGTAGCAAACCAAGGAACAGTTAGGCATGGTGGTACATGCCTGTAATCCCAGTACTTGAGAGACTGAGACAGGAAGATGCAGGTTCAAGGCCAGCCTCAGCAACCTAGCAAGGTCCTCAGCAACTTAGCAAGAACCTGTTTCAAAATAATAAAAAATAAAAAATGGCTGGGGAATTAGCTCAGAGAGAGAATACTCCTGAATTCAATCCAAAAAACAAACAGGGACACACATACAGGCTTTTCTATTCTTTGGACAGATAATTGTTGAATTATCCTGGCTGAATAGAAAGATAGAAATCAAGACTAGAGAGTGTCACACGACTCAGTCTGAAGGCACCATAGCACACACTGTAAGCCTTGTGCGTGGGTGTGCGCGCGCGCGCAGAGAATTGAACCCAGAGGCATTCTACCTCTGAGCTACACACCCAGCCCTATTTTATTTTTATTTTGAAACAAGGTCTTGCTAGGTTGATGAAAGCCTCACTACTTGCTGAGGCTGTCCTCGAACCTGTGTTCCGCAATGCAGGGTTTAAGTAAGGTTCAGGGGTAAACACCATTATCAATAAGCCTATCAGCGTAAAGGTCAATCAGTCCATGCTGGCGAGACCCAATCTTCGCAGTGATGAGGCGGAACGGCGCCAACCAGGAGCCTGATCACGCACTGTCCACGCATGTGGAAGCGTCTGCCTCCAACTAGCTCTTCTTTAAAACAGGTTAGGTCTCGCCCTCCTCTCTCTTCCCCTCAGCGCCATCTTCACTGGCGGTGTGCCTTCTGGTGGTGGGCGTGGCCATCCCCCTTTTGTCCCACAACTGTGAGTCTTGAAAGAGCATCTGAGGAAAGGCCAGTCTGTACACGGTTTCCCTATCAACAGTGTGCTTTTCAGCTTGGATATATACCTGTAGAATGCACTCCTTCATCTACATGATGATCCATCCAGTTATATGCAGATTTACATGTTTTTCTCCATAGGTAAGAGTGTAAAGTTCAGATAAATTAGTATTGGTTGAGTAAGTCTGTGCTTATGTTGTAAGGCTTTGGTCTACCTGATCACAAATTGAACAGTGACCATCTGGCCTGGCTCCCTGCAGAGCATACCTATTTGACAGGCACGGCAACCTTCATTTAATGTCCCTTCATTTAAGTGAGGCAATCCCACTCCTGGCCCCTGTGCCACTGAATTTCAATTCCAGCTGAAGTGAAAAGATAATTGTGTGATTCAAATTCATCTTGACTCACAGTTTCACAGTTTTACTGTTGTACCCTGACTAAAGCTGCTCACTGTATCCGTGGTTTTCTTACATAAATTTTCAATCCAGCTAGTGCTATTATAAAGTGTCTTTTCCAACCCTGATGTTGGGGGTGGATTTTTAGCTCGCATATTTTTTCCAGATGTGATAAGCTCTCCATAGCCTTCTTGGTGAGCAAAAGCGTATCCAGATCTTCTGGAGCTCGACCTGCGGGTCTGTGGTCTTCGGCTCTTTGTGGGCCTTGCCTTTTTTTGAGCCTTCTGCCACCTGCGGATCTGGAAAAGAAAAACCCAGAGCAAGATGAGGTATCCAAATGACATACGCCAGCCAGTGAGTCACTTTATAAAGTGAAATGTCTTTTCAGTAAAAATTACATTGGCAATATTCACCTTTCTTACGAAAGAAAGCTTTAAACCTAAAAACCAAGAAATTTTCTGCCTAAAAGATCACAATGAGCACTGATTCCATTTTTATTCCTATCAAGAAACTATAATAGCCAGGTGTGATGGTGCACACCTATAATTCAAGTACTTAGGAGGCTGAGACTGGAGGATCAGAGGTTCAAAGACAGCCTCAGCAATGTAGGGAGACTTTCAGCAATCTAGCAAGACTCTGTTTCAAAATAAAAAGGCCTATGGGTATAGCTCAGAGGTAGAATGCCCTTGGGTTCAATCCCTAGTACCAAAAAATAAAAATAAAAAAATAAAAAACAAAACAAAAAAAACCCTATATGTATAAATAAGAACTGTATCCAGGCATGGTGGTGCATGCTTGTGATCCCAGTACTTAGGAGGCTGAGACAGGAGGATTGTAGGTTCATGGTCAGCCTCAGCAACCTCATGAGGCCTTCGGCAACTTACAGAGACCCTGTTTCAAAATAAAAAACAAGATTGGGCCAGAGGTGTAGCTCAAAGATAGTATGCCCCTGAGTTCAATTCTCAGTACTACAAAATAAATAAATATTGTACAGATACATTTCACTATTGCCTCCATTTCATATATCTTTTTTTTATTGCAGTGCTGAAGATGGAACCTAGGGCCTCGCACATGCTAGAAGCATATTTTAATATAGGAATATTTTCTATATTAAATCAGTATAACAATCATTATAACAATTTATAGTCTTTTTCTTTTTATTATGCTTTTATTGGTGCATTATAGTCTCACATCATAAGGTAAATCATGTTGACAATGACATATCTTTTAGAGAAACTCTGGATCAAACAGTTATCAGGAACTGATGGAGAAAATTTAGAAAAAGAGTTAAAATTTTTCAACCCTTGTGGTAGGTCAATGTATCATTAGACTTTCAGGGTTTTGTTTTATTCTAGATTGTTCGTGGGTGTGTGCATGTGGTCTTTTGAAGGGCTCAACATCATTTGGGTGAGGTTCCAACATTTCTTTCATTTCACTGTAGAATTGAGAAAAAGACCAGAGGTTTGGGGTAAGTGACC
The DNA here is from genome assembly GCA_004027655.1 of Graphiurus murinus. Lineage (NCBI taxonomy): Eukaryota > Metazoa > Chordata > Mammalia > Rodentia > Gliridae > Graphiurus > Graphiurus murinus. The sequence goes on along the minus strand of PVLC010013565.1, from coordinate 6,057 downwards.
TGTTCTCTGATTTGGCTAATTGCTTAGATTCTAACTTTTGTGTCACAAGAAAGTTAGTAAGCAGAAAATCACGAACAGACTTAGCATAAGAAAAATGAGCACCATCTTTCATTGTTTGGCTTATCTTTTGGTGTCTTTTCATACTTTGGCCCCAGAATGTGAGGGACATCATGAGAATAGTTCTATCTCAGTTTCCCTCAGCATCACTGACCTGGTCCCACTCCCTCTGTTAAACATTTCTCCCTTTCTAGTGATACGGCTACACAAGTATCTCTGCTTTCTCTCTCCTTTTCTTTTTGTATCTGAGTTTTGAGCTCACCTGACATTATTTTGTTCACACTCCTTTTCTTATGAAATATTGAATATGTTCTAATTCCCTGGTTTAGGAATTTATATAATCTGTTTTTCCTATTTTCTTTCTAACTTTCTATCCATCATGCTGCTATTCCCTTCTTAAATCTGTTCAAAAGGATCCCCCTCCTCCGTTTCTAACCTGCTACTATATTTCTACAAACATTTAGAGCCCCTTTGACTCACATCTTCCTTATCTCCCTTTTACTGCACCCTTACTTGCCCTCAGGTTAATAACTTCCCTATAGCTTGCCTTTCTCCTAGAACAATTGTCCAAATGATTCCAGGGTGCTTCTTTTTTTAAAAGTCAGATCTACATTCAGTCTAGATGCTTCTCTGCACTGGCCCTCAGGACTAGCATGTTCAAGATGTGAGCAGTCCCATTGATCCTGATATGATGATGTGCACCTATGGGTTTTGGCCTATGGAAATGTCCTTATCCCTCCCCTGGGCTTCTCATCAGACAGAGAAGGACACCATTCCAAGAGCCAAGGACTCGACAGCAATGCCACGTACCTGATCACTCAAGGTTGGGTATAAATCTGTCTTCAAAAACCTGAATGCCACCACTGGCAGAACCGAAGCCACTGTTGTTAGGAGAATAACAAGCCAGATGCACTTCTGGGTCAGGGAATTCCTTGTGTTTCCTGTCAGTAAAGAAAAATACACACTCAGGTTACCAATAGGACTGAATTTTTTAATAGACTCTTCGTCTATAAGGTCTTTCATGAAGTAGGAGAACCACTGAGTGTCTTCCCTGTTTATAGTGTGTTCAGTGATGATGAGGAAAAACGCAAAGATAATAGCATGATCATCGGTCACCAGCCTGAGCCCCAAATTTTCTGATCCAGGCTCAGTACAACTGAGTACAGATCTCTCCAGTCTCAAGATCCCTTGGCTGCAAAGCAGCCACTATCTTTCAAAGGCACATTTAGTGGGGCATGGTGGCATATGCCTCTAATAACAGTACTTGGGAGGCTGAGACAGAAGGATTGCAGGTTTGAGACAAGCCTCAGCAATTTAGTGAGACCCTCAGCAACTTAGTGAGACCTTGCTTCAAAATAAAAAAATAACATAGGACTGTGGATGTAGCTCAGAGGTAGAACAACCCTGGGCTCAATCGTAGTACAAAAATAAAGGAAGAACCATTTACCTTTATATATTCTTGAATAAAATATTATCATATCAAAACAATAAATGTCTTAATGCAGGCACAATCTCAAATAATGTTCTTGTTGACTGGCTTTATCTTCTGTAGGGCCAACCTTTTAAATTCCAGGTAACAGCACCAGAAAACTTGCCTCAAAGGGACTCACTAGGTCTTTTATGTTATCTTGACTATGAGATACTTCAAGTTCCAGAGGCTCCTGGGTCTGAGAGGAAGCATCCCCCTCAATGGGAGACTACAGATGTAGCCACCCAGCATACCAGGACAACAGGGCAGCGGAACTCACTTCCAAGCCTGAAGCCAGTTTCCTTACCTTATATGCATACCTCACAAACGCTGAAGTTTGTCAAAACAAGGCAAGGTTCAGTAAGGCAGATGAATTCCATGAGAAGAAACCAGTCCTGCTTATATCACCAAAATAAACTCCTGTCCCTATTCATTTTTCTAGGGCTCTATCATAATACCTCCAATTATCCAGCTTCCTGACTCCAGGGCTTCAGGGCTAACACCATTTGAAGGGGCTTTGGGTAGGAGGCCTTGGCTGCTAATTGGTTTGTCCACTTTTCTGGCTTTGGAGAATAGAAGCTGCCGACCAAAGAGCAGCTGATCCCAGTTGCCTTTAGTCATGGGCAGAAACCAACTTGACTCAATAAATTAAATGTCTTTTGAGCAACTTGAAGCTCAGTACCCCCAGGCGAGGCTGGAAAAAACAAGCTTCGCTTTAAAACCACACTCCTGCTTGCTGCTGGTTACTAAGGATAAAAAAATTTTTCTTAAACCCCAATGTTGATCTAACTTTTGTAAAGTCTCTTTGGAGCTGAGTAATTAATTCCTGGAATGGCACATGCTTAACTGAAAAGAGTGGTCCTCACACAAACTACTTTCTCTAGTTGAGGCATTCTGGCCCCATTCTGCATGTTAGAATTCCTTCCTAGGACTGGAAGTCTTCTAGTGAATGCACTGATTTGGCAACCAAATAAATAAATAGAACAATACTTAAAAATACTCTGGTCTTTCTTTCCTAATTGGCTTATTCTTGTTCATAATCAACCTATTTCTACATGGTTGGAATCTTTTGGTATATAAAAAATCTTAACATTACTTATTAAGTGAAAGTAGCACAATTTTAAGACTTCTATGGACATGTGGGGAAAGGTAAAAGTTGAAGAGCGATGTCCTTAAATGTATGTGTACATTAAAATGGAATCAGAATTTCAGGTACTTTGGCATCAGTGAAAATGACTAACCTTATAGTTGATTCTATTTTGCTTTTTATGTGAATCAGTCTTCCAAGAATTGTTTTCTAGACTGAGTTATTAACTAGTGAATCCAAATCTCAGTTTTGCTTGATTGAGCTCAACAAGATCATCACTGTGCATCTCTCCTTTATAGTTTAAGACAAACTCAGAAAATTACTGTTTCCTACTTAACCCACACCCACTAGAAAATTCAAAACTTCTGAGAACATATATTGGTAGCCTTCTTGTGTAAAGTTCAGTTGGCTTGCTGGGAATCATTTTGAAATGTGGACTGTATGCACCATGCATATACCAGGTGCACTATTTGTAGAATAATAGACTTTCAAAGCTTTAAGGAATTTTAGAGGATCCTTTGCTACCCCTTTGATGTCCAACTCCTTCTGCAATGTCCCTAATCAGTAATCAAGTCACATTTGCTTGATAACAATCATCACAATCATCATTTATTGAAGAAGAGTACTTTATATGTATTATCTCTTTAATCATCATAAATTTTCAATGAAGATAGGAATATTAATATTCCTAGTTTATAAATGAAGACATTAAATCATGGAAAGAAGAAGAAACTTTCCCCTGGCTGTTTATACAGCCTACTCTTCAGGCCACTTATAGACTAATAGTCTAGCAATCTATAAAAGACTCTAACTTATACATCATTTCTATCCTAAGTGCCATTAAGTCCTGTAGTTGAACTTTGGCAGATATGTTGGTGATGATATAGCATAAATGAGAGAATCTAGCATTTCTTTTTCTTATATACAAATTTCTTTCTCATATACAAAACTTTTTGCAGGACTTCAGTGACCCCCATGTATGTGCTATGCCTCTTGTTCTAAGCTACTGGGGAGCTTGTAAGCTGCTATCACATGATGCTTCTGCATGTGACAAGGACAACAGAAACTACATTTTCAGAACCTCTTTCAAGTCCAGAAGCCTTCACATGCCTGACTCAATCAGTGCCTGGAAAAAGATCATTGGTCCTTTCCAGTCCTATCCAACACAAAAAGTAAATTACAAAGACAAGTGCATGGCAGGAGGACACTAGGCTCACTCAGACAATACAATCCACTTACCAACAAATGGAAACTGGTTTGGGAAGATTCTAAAGATGCCATTACTGTGCATTGTAAATAAAATGGAGAAATAAGTAACAACGCTGCCCCAGACAAAGACATGGTTAATGAGCGTCCAGTAGCTGGTGTCCAAGGCTATCTGTGAATCAATGCAAAATGGAGGTCATTAAGGAATAAAAGAACATTTCACTCAATGATAGTTCCCCAGAACTGCTTTGTGACATGGTTGCAACTGTCTAGATGCCCAGGCTAACCACAGACACCTTTCTGCACACACAAAAGAACTGATTTTGCTTGATATTCTTATTTTACAGTTGATTTTATAACCTATATATATATGCAGGTCATTGTATCTGCCGAGTGCCGGGCAGTATCAAGTGATAAAATGTTAAGCTTTTAAGTGAGAAATAAGAAAATAGAACAGTTGTATAATTGTTTCAAACTGCTCTCAAAGCTTTTCTATTGGAAAAAAAATTTGTACTGAGCAAGTGCAACATTTTATAATCTATATATAATTGTATTCTCTATTCTTAAATTTTCACACATTTTATACTCTATTACATAAATGGTCACATAAATGACCACTTTTACACATGCAGAATCTTTTTTATATAAATATTCACACTCATTTTGATGATCTGTTCCTTAATTTACTCAAGTCATAACAAAGAAAAAACCTTAATCCTCTTTTGGCATAAAATTCAGAAACTGAAACTCAAAATTCAGAGTGACCCAGGAACATGTCACAAGCCCTTCTACCTTTAAATAACTTATTGTGGCAGCTCAGTTAAGATTGATGTGTTATTGGAGAATCAAGGACACTATAATAATCTTTGTATACTTGAATTCTCCAGAAGAATAAAAGGAGATTCTGGTATCATTATTTGCATCTCAAAGGTCCCAAGTAATCTAGGTCCAAGTGAAGGTTTGCATTTCTAGTGAGTCTAGTGCAAAACCACAGATTTCTTCTCTGCCCGAGGGGGACATACTTGCAGAGTAAATAGATTCCCTGCAACATGTGGAGACATATATCTCCTTCCCACTTGTGGCTTACTATCCTTTAAAATACTGCCCCTTTAAAAGGAGGCTGCTGGCAGCCTTGGATGTGAACTACAAGGCTTAGAAAAGGACAGCCTTTTCTCTCCTCAAGAGGCCTGAAAACAGAGCCCTGCCATCATGCCTCAGCTATGAGCTGCTAGATTTCTAGTTCATTTGGCTGCCAAGACATTAGGCCAAAATCTCCTACTCTGTCTTCTACCACCTGTCAGCTCATCAACATCAAACAACAATAGCCTGATCTGTGTGAGTAAGAGAAGGCAAAGAAAAACCATAACCCATGTAGAAGGACTCAGCTATAAAAACAAGAACAAGTGGCTCCTATTGAAGCAGAACTAATTGAAGAGACAGACGAGCACTATCACAACACAATGCAATGAGGCCTCTTAAGGAGATGCGATTAGATCACAGAAAAAAATCTTGGAATAAACATGATTTCTGAAGTTAAAAATTTCATAGAGGAACCAAATTAGAATAGTCACTGATGAGAACTGAATTAATATTCTGGAATAAACAAATGGAAACAACATCTCATAAAAAGGAACAAAACTTTGAAGAAATGGAAACCACTTGCAAATCTATAGATGTCAGATCCATGAGCCTGATATACAATTAATGACAGTTCAGAAAGAGAAACAAGGAATAAATGGGGAAGTAGCAATCAAAGAAAGGACAGAAGAAAACTGCTCTGTAATAACAAATGGCATAGATTTTAAGATTGAGAGGGTCCTCTAAATCCTAGGCAAACTAATGAAAAAAGATACACTCTGGTGATATTTGTGAAGTCCAAGGATAAAGAACATGAGATTATTAACAGAGAAGATATTACAAAAGAAAGAGAATCAACCTAAGATAGATCTGCCACAGTAAAACTAGGATATAATGATACAACAAAGTTCTTAAAGAAAAAGGCTCTGACTTAAGATTCTTATCCCCATATAATATATCATTTTAATATAAAGAACAAAAACTTTGAGCTCAAATTACAACATCTAAGTACACTTTCTGAAGAAATTACTCAAAGATATTACTATAACCAAATAAAATTAAATCAGAACAAAGACCTCAAAATAGTGGAAGACAACATAAAAAGGGTGGTAATCAAAGATTACTGTAAATTTATAGTTATCTCTAAATGAGTAGCAATGTG